>OY744547.1:3072941-3082941 GCA_963556195.1 Sepiola atlantica
AAATTGATCCCCCACTCTAATTCTAAAATAATTGTTTTGTGCTTCTTAACGCCAAGTTTTTCAGGGTGTTCACATGTAATCGCCTCATCTTTTAACACGTCTTCTTTTTTATTTTACTAATTAATAGTGCTATGAGCAGAGACAGTAACTTTACTCAACATTGCAATGTATAAAATAACACGAATGTGAAAACACGAATTAAAATTATTTCTGTTTTTCTGCCAAAAAGACTACGGTTTGATTAATTCCTACCCGGAGATTTTGCTAGTATACATATATATATATATATATATATATATATATATATATATATATATATATATATATATATATATATATGAATAAGTTTTGTTTTTGATTTATCACTCCTATATCATAATCAACACCAGTTACTGTTATTTAAATCAATCATACAACATTTTATTTACCTCCCCAGGAGGTTAGGCACAAGGCCAGTTTTATCTTACCCAAGGTCGGGTCAGGACGTGGGACTTCAAAAGCCAGCGCCCAAGAAGGTGAGCACTCTGCCCATTAAAAATTGCCTGAGCAGCCCCGTCGGCATTCCCCGGTAGGGGCGCCTCAGGCAGTAAGCAATAAACTTACTCCTCCCCAAAGAGGGGAGGCGAAGCCTGGGAGGGTGGACCTCCTAGAACTGCACAGGACAAACCCATAGACCGGCGTAAATCAAGCCCCGAAGGCCAAGACGATACCAGATTATGGCGTGCATCAATCAATGATACAACATTTTATTTACCTCCCCAGGAGGTTAGGCACAAGGCCAGTTTTATCTTACTCCCACAAGTAAGATGTGACCCAAGCTCGGGTCGGAAAAGTGGGGTTTTAAAAGCCAGCGCCCGAGAAGGTGAGCACTCTGGCCATTAAAAATTGCCTGAGCAGCCCCGTCGGCATTCCCCGGTAGGGGCGCCTCAGGCAGTAAGCAATAAACTTACTCCTCCCCAAAGAGGGGAGGCGAAGCCTGGGAGGGTGGACCTCCTAGAACTGCACAGGACAAACCCATAGACCGGCGTAAATCAAGCCCCGAAGGCCAAGACGATACCAGTTTATGGCGTGTATCAATCAATGATACAACATTTTATTTACCTCCCCAGGAGGTTAGGCACAAGGCCAGTGTTATCTTACTCCCACAAGGTAAGATGTGACCCAAGGTCGGGTCGGGAAAGTGGGACTTTAAAAGCCAGCGCCCGAGAAGGTGAGCACTCTGGCCATTAAAAATTGCCTGGGCAGCCCCGTCGGCATTCCCCGGTAGGGGCGCCTCAGGCAGTAAGCAACAAACTTACTCCTCCCCAAAGAGGAGAGGCAAAGCCTGGAAGGGTGGACCTCCTAGAACTGCACAGGACAGACCCATAGACCGGCGTAAATCAAGCCCCGAAGGCCAAGACGATACCAGTTTATGGCGTGTATCAATCAATGATACAACATTTTATTTACCTCCCCAGGAGGTTAAGCACAAGGCCAGGTTTATCTTACTCCCACAAGTAAGATGTGACCTAAGCTCGGGTCGGAAAGTGGGGTTTGAAAAGCCAGCGCCCGAGAGGTGAGCACTCTGGCCATTTAAAAATTGCCTGGGCAGCCCCGTCGGCATTCCCCGGTAGGGGCGCCTCAAGCAGTAAGCAATAAACTTACTCCTCCCCAAAGAGGGGAGGCAAAGCCTGGGAGGGTGGACCTCCTAGAACTGCACAGGACAGACCCATAGACCGGCGTAAATCAAGCCCCGAAGGCCAAGACGATACCAGTTTATGGCGCGTATCAATGATACGACATTTTATTTACCTCCCCAGGAGGTTAGGCACAAGGCCAGGTTTATCTTACTCCCACATGTAAGATGTGACCCAAGCTCGGGTCGGGAAAGTGGGGTTTGAAAAGCCAGCGCCCGAGAAGGTGAGCATTCTGGCCATTAAAAATTGCCTGGGCAGCCCCGTCGGCATTCCCCGGTAGGGGCGCGTCAGGCAGTAAGCAATAAACTTACTCCTCCCCAAAAAGGGGAGGCAAAGCCTGGGAGGGTGGACCTCCTAGAACTGCACAGGACAGACCCATAGACCGGCGTAAATCAAGCCCCGAAGGCCAAGACGATACCAGTTTATGGCGCGTATCAATGATACGACATTTTATTTACCTCCCCAGGAGGTTAGGCACAAGGCCAGGTTTATCTTACTCCCACATGTAAGATGTGACCCAAGCTCGGGTCGGGAAAGTGGGGTTTGAAAAGCCAGCGCCCGAGAAGGTGAGCATTCTGGCCATTAAAAATTGCCTGGGCAGCCCCGTCGGCATTCCCCGGTAGGGGCGCGTCAGGCAGTAAGCAATAAACTTACTCCTCCCCAAAGAGGGGAGGCAAAGCCTGGGAGGGTGGACCTCCTAGAACTGCACAGGACAGACCCATAGACCGGCGTAAATCAAGCCCCGAAGGCCAAGACGATACCAGTTTATGGCGCGTATCAATGATACGACATTTTATTTACCTCCCCAGGAGGTTAGGCACAAGGCCAGGTTTATCTTACTCCCACATGTAAGATGTGACCCAAGCTCGGGTCGGGAAAGTGGGGTTTGAAAAGCCAGCGCCCGAGAAGGTGAGCATTCTGGCCATTAAAAATTGCCTGGGCAGCCCCGTCGGCATTCCCCGGTAGGGGCGCGTCAGGCAGTAAGCAATAAACTTACTCCTCCCCAAAAAGGGGAGGCAAAGCCTGGGAGGGTGGACCTCCTAGAACTGCACAGGACAGACCCATAGACCGGCGTAAATCAAGCCCCGAAGGCCAAGACGATACCAGTTTATGGCGTGTATCAATCAATGATACAACATTTTATTTACCTCCCCAGGAGGTTAAGCACAAGGCCAGGTTTATCTTACTCCCACAAGTAAGATGTGACCTAAGCTCGGGTCGGAAAGTGGGGTTTGAAAAGCCAGCGCCCGAGAGGTGAGCACTCTGGCCATTTAAAAATTGCCTGGGCAGCCCCGTCGGCATTCCCCGGTAGGGGCGCCTCAAGCAGTAAGCAATAAACTTACTCCTCCCCAAAGAGGGGAGGCAAAGCCTGGGAGGGTGGACCTCCTAGAACTGCACAGGACAGACCCATAGACCGGCGTAAATCAAGCCCCGAAGGCCAAGACGATACCAGTTTATGGCGCGTATCAATGATACGACATTTTATTTACCTCCCCAGGAGGTTAGGCACAAGGCCAGGTTTATCTTACTCCCACATGTAAGATGTGACCCAAGCTCGGGTCGGGAAAGTGGGGTTTGAAAAGCCAGCGCCCGAGAAGGTGAGCATTCTGGCCATTAAAAATTGCCTGGGCAGCCCCGTCGGCATTCCCCGGTAGGGGCGCGTCAGGCAGTAAGCAATAAACTTACTCCTCCCCAAAAAGGGGAGGCAAAGCCTGGGAGGGTGGACCTCCTAGAACTGCACAGGACAGACCCATAGACCGGCGTAAATCAAGCCCCGAAGGCCAAGACGATACCAGTTTATGGCGCGTATCAATGATACGACATTTTATTTACCTCCCCAGGAGGTTAGGCACAAGGCCAGTTTTATCTTACTCCCACAAGTAAGATGTGACCACAGCTTGGGTCGAGTAAGTGGGGTTAAATGCCAGCGCTCGAGAGGTGAGCACTCTGGCTATTAAAAATTGCCTGGGCAGCCCCGTCGGCATTCCCCGGTAGGGGCGCCTCAAGCAGTAAGCAATAAACTTACTCCTCCCCAAAGAGGGGAGGCGAAGCCTGGGAGGGTGGACCTCCTAGAACTGCACAGGACAGACCCATAGACCGGCGTAAATCAAGCCCCGAAGGCCAAGACGATACCAGTTTATGGTGTGTATCAATCAATGATACGACATTTTATTTACCTCCCCAGGAGGTTAGGCACAAGGCCAGGTTTATCTTACTCCCACAAGTAAGATGTGACCCAAGCTCGGGTCGGGAAAGTGGGGTTTGAAAAGCCAGCGCCCGAGAAGGTGAGCACTCTGGCCATTAAAAATAGCCTGGGCAGCCCCGTCGGCATTCCCCGGTAGGGGCGCCTCAGGCAGTAAGCAACAAACTTACTCCTCCCCAAAGAGGGGAGGCAAAGCCTGGGAGGGTGGACCTCCTAGAACTGCACAGGACAAACCCATAGACCGGCGTAAATTAAGCCCCGAAGGCCAAGACGATAGCAGTTTATGGCGTGTATCAATCAGTGATACGACATGAAATCTTGATATTCTGTATATATAGTGAAGATAAAAGATAAAGAGAGTATCTTTTGACTGCCTAATTAGAATAACTATTTTTTAAATCGGTCATAATTAATTAATGTGTAATATTATTAATTTGGAATTGCAGTATATTATGTTTGTTATCTATATGCAATACTTTCGTCTATATTAACAGAAATTATTAAAAGTTATTTAATAAATAAATCGGAAAAATAACTAAAACGCCTTTAGTTTTAACTTCATGCGCTCACTGACGACCTTACCAAAAGTTGTGGCTTGCTACGAGCAAGGCAGAAGCGAGAAGAGAAAGGGGGAGTGGAGGGGAGAGTGTGGTTGTCTCGCTCTGCTCTCTTTCTCTCGCCCTTTTTGCAGTTTTTCACAGTTTACATTAATAAATAACTTTGTTTTTTTTTAAGTTGAGGCCTAATTTTTAAATTCTAACAACAAACGTAATTTTTTTAATGTTTACAAAACCCTTTTCACTATTCTCATTGACAAATGAAAACAAAAGTTTAGTAGCACTGTGATCTGTCCAGATTACGAACCAAAATAGAGATTAATATTTTGGTATGATTGTAGATTAACATGCACCGCTACCCCCCTAAAAATTCTACTTTTGATAGAAAAAAAAAGAAAACAATTATTTCATAATTTAAAGTTTGAAACATTTTCGTATATACATTCAATTTTTCGGGACAGTTTTAGGGCAGTTCAGTCAAACTTTGGGTTAGTGTTAAAAATGTTAACTTCTCTAATAATCTAGACCTTAAAAAGAAGAATCTCATTTTTAAGATATGGGGGGAATAATTTAGCTGAGGATGTTAATCTACAAATTTACCAAAGTTTATTAAAATTATGGAATTCTTTGAGTAAAATTATTTTTTTAATTAACGCCCTCCTCCCCTTCCAATTAATTGCTGCCTGAAGGGCGGGTAGGTTTTGCTAGTATATATATATATATATATATATATATATATATATATATATATATATATATATATATATATATATATATATATATATATAACTTCTTTGTAATATAGCAGGAAAAATCTCAGCAGAGTGCTCGATTAATTGAGAATTAGAGTAAAAAATAAAATTAAGCGTAATATTTATTTATCTTGGTACAGAAAAATTAGTACAGCATTCGTATCGTCGGTTTCAAGCACAGAAGGACTTTGCCATCCGGCTCTCTTCAGCTGACAATAAAGATGACAACATAAGCTGAAGAGAGCCGGATATCTAAGTCATTCTGTGCTTGAAACCGACGGTACGAATGTTGTACTAATTTTTCTGTACCAAAAATAAATAAATATATATATATATATATATAGAAAGAGAGAGAGTGTGTGTGTGTGAGAGAGAGAGAGTGAGAGAGAGAAAGTGAGAGAGAGAGGGGGGAGAGATTGTATCTATTGTCTTTCCAGACATAATATATATATATATATATATATATATATATATATATATATATATATATATATATATATATATATAAAGAGAGAGAGAGAGAGAGAGAGAGTGAGAGAGAGGAGAGAGAGAGTGTATCTATTGTCTTTCCAGACTGAAAGGATGCTTCTAAAGTTGTATATCGAGCTCTGTAGTATGCAAGGTCTGATTTAGTATATTGTATAAACTAACGGAATCTAAATACAAGGCCCACAGTCAATTGCAACTATATGGAATATAACAGCTCCATTTCCACCATAATCTTTTTTAATTAATAAGTTTTAGAATTGTTGTAATTTTCAATGATGTTTTACTTCACTGGGGGCTTGCTTGTTAATGAATAATTTGCATGAATACTTTGGTAATTGTGCTATGATTGTGTTTTTATATATATATGCTTTTCTGTTGAATGTTTCTTTTGAATATATATATATATATATATATATATATATATATATATATATATATATATATATATATATGGGAAAATGAAAAAGGAAAACCAAAAAGGGATGTTTTTTATGTGTACATCAACGTTTCGTCTTTATTTATAAGACTTCATCAGCATGATAATATAAAGAAAAATGTCAACCCTACTGTTTTCTCCAATGGTGGCTACTACTTTCCTCCCTTCTTCCCATAATGTCAACCCTATATGTGCACGTGCTTGCATGACATTTTTCTTCATATTATCACCCTGATAGAGTCTTATAAATAAAGACGAACCGTTGATGTACACATAAAAAAACATCCCTTTTTGGGTTTCCTTTTTCATTTTCCCATTACGTCGGATTACCTTCATCCTTCTTTTCCCATATATATATATATATATATATATATATATATATATATATATATATATATATATATATATATATATATATATATATATATATATGTAAAGGAGTAAGGCTACCAACATTTGTAGAATGTTTTTTTCAACATTTATTTATTATTTTGTTGTTTTACCATTTTATGATTTTATATATATAACGCGTTTCAAGCGGTGGCCCGCTTTCATCAGATATGAAAATCCATTTGAAGAAATGTCTGACAAATGGATTTTCATATTTGTGTGTATATATTTATGAACTATATATATATATATATATATATATATATATATATATAGTTCATAAATATATACAATGGATTTTCATATCTGATGAAAGCGGGCCACCGCTTGAAACGCGTTATATATATAAAATCATAAAATGGTAAAACAACAAAATAATAAATAAATGTTGAAAAAAACATTCTACAAATGTTGGTAGCCTTACTCCTTTACATATATACTTTTCTCTCGTTGGAACTGCACTAATACTGCACTACCCTCTTTTCTATATATATATATATATATATATATATATATATATATATATATATAGAGAGAGAGAGAGAGAGAGAGAGAGAGAGAGAGAGAGAGATTTTTCACTTATAAGATATATTATTCAGTGAAAGATCGGGATTAGGCCAATAAAAATAAGCTCAATGATACTCGATTATAGGGTACAGAGCATTTATATGTGATTTTTTGAAGGCTTACCAAAACATTCCGTTCAGGAGTGCCGTCCGACGAGAAGGTGTATTCTCGCACATTGCTCCTATTTCTTTTGAATGCATTTGGGACTAACTCTTTAGCTTAGCAGCAACAATACTGCGAAAATCTTACGAGCTACTTTTGTAAGACATTCTCTATTTTTACTTTTTATCTTTTTCTTTTTTTCTTCTCTTCTTAAGTGACCCCAATTAAGGCAACACCACATTGTGTATTGTCAGTGGTTTAAACTATCATTCCAGGTACTTAATTTCTCTGATGATCTGCCAAGCAAGGACCTGCTTAGAAATAAGTTTCTTTATTCTTGTTTTTTTATGAAAAAAAAAAAATGACTCAATACTGGTCACCCCCGAAGAAGGAATTTTATTCCGTAATCGATAGGATTAATGTAAGAAGAAAAAAAAATAATAATAAATTAATCTTGTATTGCTAATTTGGCTTATAT
Source organism: Sepiola atlantica (assembly GCA_963556195.1). Taxonomy (NCBI): domain Eukaryota; kingdom Metazoa; phylum Mollusca; class Cephalopoda; order Sepiida; family Sepiolidae; genus Sepiola; species Sepiola atlantica. The sequence goes on from OY744547.1 coordinate 3,080,592, forward strand.
TTCAATTTTATTAACTTTCCATGCAATACTTTGAAACTTGAACGATAAACACACACATTACTTGACAGCGTGCCAACGCATTTCTCGTTCGACACCGGTTTTTTGAATTCTACCCGCCATTCATAACAGCAAGGCGATGACGTCGTACCATCATTGACGTTTATCAAATTAACAAAGAAATAAGTTTCTTTATTCTTGTTTTTTGATGAAAAAAAAAAATAAATGACTCAATACTGGTCACCCCTGAAGAAGGAATTTTATTCCGTAATCGATAGGATTAATGTAAGAAAAAAAAATAATAATAAATTAATCTTGTATTGCTAATTTGGCTTATATTTCAATTTTATTAACTTTCCATGCAATACTTTGAAACTTGAACGATAAACACACACATTACATATATATATATATATATATATATATATATATATATATATATATATATATATATATATATATATACAGTAATCCAGGTAAGGTAAACATCCACAGGGTAGAAATCCAAAGGGAATCAAACCGGGCTTATAAAAGAGTGCTCAATAAAAATATAGAGCTGTATTGTGAATGCTTTTATTCAAACATGTACATGGTCTGCTACACTGGCATGTCGATGTTATCGATCTACAGCTGTCAAGAGCTGAGGTCTCATCAGGCAGATAATTTTTTATGATCCAACCTGGTCGCTAAATATATATATATATATATATATATATATATATATATATATATATATATATATATATATATATATGGGGGGTGTATATATATATTTTTATGTGTGTGATTCCCATATTTTATTTTATTTTTATAGAAATTTGTTTGTGAGGGTTAGAATTAGGGTTAGGGTTAGGGTTATTATGTATGATTTTATACTGATTTGAAATGAAGATGTTGAAAACTAATTTATCATTATTAATAACACAGGTGAACAAAAAACATTTGAATGGGTGATGCTTAGATAATCATGTGTGGTAGTAGGCCCCTTTGTGCTTGCGCACACTTCGCCCACCGATCCATCCACTGCCGGAAACACCTCTGAAAGTCTTCTTTTGGAATGGTGTTCATCTCCGCCGTCGCGTTAGATTCAGCAGTTGTTTGGAGAAGATGCAAGTGGTGTAACACAAATTAAGGAGTGGTTCAACCGATTCAAGAATGGACGCACATCAGCAGATAGTGACTAGCGTTCTGGCAGGCCTCAAACTGCTCGGAGTGCAGCTGTTGTTGAGAGGGTGCGAAAAAAGAGATAATGCAATGAGTAACATTATTTTTTTTAATGTTTACAATTTAAGGAATGTGTCAAAACTCTTCCCCCAAAATATGCTTTTAAAATAAACGAAATACAAAAAAAAACATAATAGAGGAAAAAAATTGCTCTACATCAAAGTTTTAGTTATATTATGTAAGGAATCCTACCCTCGCCGATACCCGCGTGTGTTAGCCTCAACAAACTCTTCAACTAATGAATAAGCATTGTGAATTATGTTATACGTATCATAGTTTAAATGCTTTCAAATTTCATAGGATCACGAAGTAGTTCATCTTTTTTTCTTTTCACCTATTGGCCTTTTGGCTAAGATCAAAGTGTAGTATCTGTTCCGATGGATACTGCACCCCATACTGGTGTTGTCTTGGCCGTCGGGTCTTGATTTACGCCGGTCAATGGGTCTGTCCTGTACAGTTCTGGGAGGTCCACCCTCCCAGGCTTCGCCTCCCCTCTTTGGGGAGGAGTAAGTTTATTGCTTACTGCCTGAGGCGCCCCTACCGGGGAATGCCGACGGGGCTGCCCAGGCAATTTTTAAACCCCATATTCCCGACCCGACCTTGGGTCACATCTTACTTATGGGAGTAAGATAAAAACTGGCCTTGTGCCTAACTCCTGGAGAGGAGTAAATCAATACTAGGAAACGAGCAAGAAAGTTGACTTACAGAGAAACCGAAATGCATTCTGGCGAATCGAATTAATTTCTTTTCTAACATAGGCTCTTTAAAAAGTTCGTTTCGATACTTTGCTCTATTTCAGTTTCTATTTCGATTAAGAGTGAATAATATAAGTGTATAATTCACGTAGAGGCGAGAAACATTCGCACATACACGAGAAATAAGTCACGCCATGTTTTTTTTAAAATATAAATATTGTTTGAGACAAGATGTGATATGTCAAGTAGAATTTTATGAGAACGACGATTTTGTATTTTGAACATATTCACTATTGAAATTGTGTCGTCTCAGGTCATGGCGTGTTGACTTTTTGTAGATCGAGACTTGTTGTTGAAGTCGCTTAGTACATCTAGAAATTGACATTATTTTTTTTTTTTTTATTTTAAATCGATCGTGAATTTTTGTATGACTC
>OY744547.1:3087941-3110441 GCA_963556195.1 Sepiola atlantica
CTTCCTGATTTCGCACGTACTACAAAAACCCAAACACACAGCTCCTTTTTCTTTTTGCGTTTTTTTTTTCAGACTCGCTATACGTGAGTACGTCACGAATCCAGGGCGTCGTCAGACCCATCTAGTAACATTCACGATATATACATACAAATTATTTATTTAAAAAATATACATAACTCGTTCTGGAGGTGAGCCATCGTTTCATTGACACGTAAGGCCTTTACTGTTTAGGAAAGACCCTTACAGTCCGTATCAACTCTCTCGCACACAAGTGCACACATGAACTGACTAAACAAAAAGTAAGCGTACGTACGCACGCAGCCAGTCAAAGGCTTAAGAAGAAATCTGGGAATTCTTGATTCATTGGTGTCTAATGATTACGGATCAAATTTAATGCAAATCTGAAATATTTTAACATTCAAATGGGACGTTGTACCCATATCATGTCATCTATAGACACCTTAAAATGGTCTTTACTAGCGAGAAATCAATGGTAAACGGATGTTGCGATACCGCAAGGTTATTTGCGGTGGTTATCGAAAAGAGGTGAGAATACTGGAAATCTGGGGAGGCTTGTTGTCACTCAGACTCCAGGGAACATCTCCGGTTGTTGTGGGTGAGCAATCACTGACGATGATCTGTGTGAGAACTCTTGTGAGTAAAAACAATAATAGTAATAATAATCATTCTCAGCTGATACCACACAAAACGGTCGTGAAGTGTTCAGGAAGATGGAAAAACCGATAAGGAAGAGCCTTGGAAAGGCTTAGGATTAGGGTTAGGGTTATAATAAGGGTAAGGGTGTAGGGTTAGGGTTTAGAGTTAGGGTTAGGGTTATGGTTATGGTTATGGTTAGGGTTAGGGTTAGGGTTAGGTTTAGGGTTTAGGGTTTAGGGTTATGGTTAGGGTCATGTTTAGAGTTATGTTTAAGGTTAGGGTTAGGGTTAGGGTTAGAGTTAGGGTTAGGGTTATGGTTAGGGTTAGAGTTAGGGTTATGGTTATGGTTATGGTTAGGGTTAGGGTTATGGTTGTGGTTATGGTTATGGTTAGGGTTAGAGTTAGGGTTATGGTTATGGTTAGGGTTATGGTTATGGTTATGGTTAGGGTTAGGGTTAGGGTTAGGGTTATGGTTATGGTTATGGTTATGGTTATGGTTGTGGTTATGGTTAGAGTTAGAGTTAGGGTTAGGGTTATGGTTGTGGTTATGGTTATGGTTAGGGTTAGAGTTATGGTTATGGTTATGGTTATGGTTATGGTTATGGTTAGGGTTATGGTTATAGTTATAGTTATGGTTAGAGTTAGGGTTAGGGTTATGGTTATGGTTAGGGTTAGAGTTAGGGTTATGGTTATGGTTATGGTTATGGTTATGGTTATGGTTATGGTTAGAGTTATGGTTATGGTTATGGTTATGGTTAAGGTTAGAGTTAGGGTTAGGGTTATGTTAATGGTTATGGTTAGGGTTAGGGTTATGGTTATGGTTAGTTTTAGGGTTATGGTTATGGTTATGGTTATAGTTATGGTTAGGGTTAGAGTTAGGGTTAGGGTTATGGTTATGGTTAGGGTTAGAGTTATGGTTATGGTTATGGTTATGGTTATGGTTATGGTTATGGTTATGGTCATGGTTAGAGTTAGGGTTAGGGTTAGGGTTATGGTTAGGGTTAGGGTTATGGTTATGGTTATGGTTAGGGTTAGAGTTAGGGTTAGGGTTATGGTTATGGTTAGGGTTATGGTTATGGTTAGGGTTATGGTTATGTTTATGGTTAGGGTTAGAGTTAGGGTTAGGGTTGTGGTTATGGTTATGGTCATGGTTAGAGTTAGGGTTAGGGTTATGGTTATGGTTATGGTTAGGGTTATGGTTATGGTTATGGTTATGGTTAGGGTTAGGGTTAGGGTTATGGTTATGGTTGTGGTTAGGGTTATGGTTATGGTTTAGGGTTAGCGTTTAGGGTTAGGATTAGAGTTAGGGTTATGGTTATGGTTAGTTTTAGACTTAGGGTTAGGGTTGAGTTTAGGGTAAGGGTTAGGGTTAGGGTTTAAGGTTAGGCTTATTGCCAATAAAACTTCAGAGAACGGTCGTTTCTAGTGACTGTTGCGCTAACGTAAAATGATTTGAAACGGTTATTGAAAGAGGCGGTAATTACTGGAAATCTGGGGAGACTTGTCACTCAGACTCCAGGGAACACCACTGATTATTGTCCGTGAGCAATCACTAATAAATAATAATATAGATATAAAGAGAGGTTTACTATTTTTAGCTTTGCCAGAAAAATGCCTTAATAGGTATGTCATAGTTTTTTTTCTTTAAATTTCGAATGTAGTCAAAGTATACTATTTAGTTGTAGTGTTTGTGACCCAACGGGTCACGGATGTAACTAGTACGTTGATAAAATTATCAGACTGCTGGTGCGTAGGCGGAGGGCGTCAGCAAACTGACAATCTGCTCGAACTCGTTTTGTTCGACGTCCAATTCATTTCCATTCTTAAAGCCGTTTTATCAATTCAAAACCTTAGAATGCGTGCGTCATTCATCTGTTGTAGTCCGGTCTGATTGACGACAGTTCTGACGTTAAAGAACTCAATCAACTCAACAGTCATGAGAGTTAATTATATGTTAAGCGCATCACTTATTTACATCATCGCTTCGTTAGACCATTTTTAAAACGCGTCTCCACAAGACTCCATGAGAATTTCGCCTACCACCGTCTCTGTCGCTCACGTCTGACATCCTATCCGGCTTAAGATAATCGATTTTCCCTTTCTTCACGATGTTTTCGACTGTTTAGAAAAGACGCTTAGAGTACATATAAACTCAGCATCTCACAAAACATTATTACATTATTAATATATATATATATATATATATATATATATATATATATATATATATATATATATATATATAGATATTAGTAGTTCAACCATTTTTTTTCTTTTTTTCTTCCTTTCTTTTTCTTTATAAGCATCGAAGGAAAAGTATTAAAATTAAGAATAAAATCCCTTTTCAACGCAAGATATATTTCTTTCTTATTTTACGCTTATCTTATTAATTTCGGAGATAAACTATCTTCAGAGATTTTTCTCTTTTTTTTAATAAAAATAAACAAACTTTTTAGTTTTGTTTATCGATAAAACGTCCTTGACGTACTGTCCGCTTGTTGCGTAATTCTGCGGTTCTTTGGTTCAACGGATATATATATATATATATATATATATATATATATATATATATATATATATATATATATATATATATATATATATATATATATATTTGTTGTGAAGTTGTCCAACAGTAAATAATAAATAAAGGAAGTCAAGTCGAGGGTTGGTTTAACAAGTGTATTAACAAAGTAAGAAATTGACTAGCACTTGGCTAGACAGTTACAAGACTGTGCTTTGTCTTCTCTGTGTCTCTGGTGACTCGCACTCTTTATAGTGACAACCGGTGCAGTTTCTCCTGTGTAAGAACGGCCGGTGTAACAGACACACACATATATATATATATATATATATATATATATATATATATATATATATATATATATTAATTTTAAGTAAATAATATTAAATTAATTTACCTACATTATGTATATATACATACACACTTAACTTTATATGTATATACTAATAATTATATCAACATACAAGCGCTTGTTAAAGACTGATCAGTGTGGCTATATACACATGACCCGCCGATATATATATATATATATATATATATATATATATATATATATATATATATATATATATATATATATACCCGATGAATATTTTTATTAAATATTAAAGTGTATTTACATACAGACGACGTCGTTTCGGACCTACGTCCGCACTAGTGCAGGAAGTCGTGATTTCAGGCGGTCAGACGGGTTCGTAGATTCAGAAGAAAATCATGATCCTACGCCCTAATCCATTAGGCCAACAGGAAATCAGCATAGACATTACTGAAATTAAGATACATTTAAAGCCAGCGGCGGGGTTCAAACGTTTTGAGATCAAAGAGTGCTTAAAAATGCAAGCGTGTAAGCTATATATATATATATATATATATATATATATATATATATATATATATATATATATATATATATATATATATTAAGTGACCTCAACTATTGCAACGCCACATTGTGTATTGTCGGTAGTTGAACCCCTTATTCCAGACATTTAATTTCCTTGATGATCTGCCAAGCAAGTACCTGCTTGGTAGTTAAACACGTGTAGGAGAAAACATTTAATTTGAATAAATAATATTTGTAAGAAAAAATCTTTAATGGTGATCACTGGTGTTCTGAAAGGAATGCCTTCATAAAATCGCATATATATATATATATATATATATATATATATATATATATATATATATATATATATATATATATAGTAAGTTATGAAAATATATTTATATATTTATCGCAATTAAGCTACACAGAGGCTTCTGCGTTTCATTCCCGTACGAAATCGAGTTCACGTAGTAGTGTTCTTCCTATGGTTTTGTCTTCTACCTGCTGTTACAGCCATGTGACTAGTAACCATTCGTAGCTTATGCGGGTTGGTTGCCGCATTCGAGGATTTTCCTTAAGATTGCAGCTGCTTTTATTATTACCGTCCTTTGTATGGTTTCCGTGATTCCTGCGATTCCAATTTCTCCGAGTCTTTTTTTTTCAGTTTTCTAGTGCTCCTACGATTATTGGTGTTATATTGACTTTCTTCATGCTCCATATCTACAACTATTATTATTATTATTATTATTATTATTATTATTATTATTATTATTATTATTATTATTATTATTATTATTATTTCTATTATTTTTATTATCATTAATTTATCGCTGGTAAGGATAATTGGTCTTCTCTGGGATTTGGGTGGCAATTATTATCATTATTATTATTATTATTATTATTATTATTATTATTATTATTATTATTATTATTATTATGATTATTATTATTATTATTATTATTATCATTATTATCATTATTATTACTACTACTACTACTACTACTACTACTACTACTACTACTATTATTACTATTATTATTATTATTATTATCATTATTATTATTATTATTATTATTATTATTACTACTACTACTATTATTACTATTATTACCATTATTATTATTATTATTACTTTTATTATTATTATCATTATTATTATTATTATTATTTTTACTATTATTTTTATTATTTTTATTATTTTTATTATTATTACTAGGAGTTCTCACACAGATCATCGTCAGTTATTGCTAAATGACAACAACCAGTGGTATTCCTTGGAGTCTGAATGACAACAAGTCTCCCCAGATTTCCAGTATTCTCCACCTCTTTTCGATAACCACCGCCAATATACCTTGTGGTATCGCAACAGCCTCTTACCATTGATTTATCGCTGGTAAGGACCATTGGTCTTCTCTGGGATTTGGTTGGCGGTCTGATTTGTGCTGTCCCTGCTCATCCTCCTCGACCCTCTACAAATACTATTATTACGTGTACTATTATTATTATTACTAATGTTATCAATATAACTATTGCCACTATTATTATTATCATTATTACTATTATTTCTATTATTATTATTACTATCATGGTTATTACTATTACTATTATTATTACTGTTAGTTATACTTTTATTATTACTATGATTATTAACATCATTATTACTATTACTATTATTACTATTATAATTCTTAATATTTTTATTATTACTATTAATCTTACTATTGTTTTTACTATTATTATTACTATCATTATAATTATTATTATTTTTAATATTATTATTATAATTATTATTATTATCATTATTATTATTATCATTATTATTATTATTATTATTATTATTATTATTATTATTATTATTATTATTATCAGTATCATTATTAGTATTATTATTAATATTATTATTATTATTATTATTATTATTATTATTATCATTATTATTTTTATTGTTATTATTATTATTAGTAGTATTATTATTATCATTATTATTTTTATTGTTATTATTATTATTATTATTATTATTATTATTATTATTATTATTATTATTGTTGTTGTTATTATTATTACTATTATTTTTATTACTTTTATTATTATTATTATTATTACTATTATTATTATTATTACTATTATTATTATTATTGTTGTTATTATTATTACTATTATTTTTATTACTTTTATTATTATTATTATTATTACTATTATTATTATTGTTGTTATTATTATTACTATTATTTTTATTACTTTTATTATTATTATTATTATTATTATTATTACTATTATTATTATTATTGTTGTTATTATTATTACTATTATTTTTATTACTTTTATTATTATTATTATTATTATTATTATTACTATTATTTTTTTATTGTTATTATTATTATTATTATTATTATTATTATTATTATTTGAAGATTCGTAATAAAATCTTACTTAATTGTAATACGATGTTGTTCTCGCATAAAACTAGGATTCTAAAATATCCAATTCCGACTCCTTGTTCTAAAGTCTTCTAATAGAGGTCGCGTGAGCTAGCCTATATATATGAACGTGAATCTGCGCGCGGACACTGCACAGACCGTGATCGTCCACTCGCCTTCGTCTGAAGTCGCTGTGTCAATCATCCAGTTATCATTACTACTGCAACCAACGGTTTCACACTTTCAAAAACACAAGTCCTGTGTAAAACAAGTAACGATGTTTTATTTTTGGGAGACATTATAATGATACTTGTTTTATTCTACTGAATAATCAAAACAAACATATTTTCCAGTCGAACACAATCCATTATAAACCCCTTAACTGACCCCAACTGACCTCTCTGCTGGAATATGTATAAATGTCACTTGGACTACACCAGCCTTTTGGTCGGGATCAAAGTGTAGTATCTGTTCCGATGGATACTACATCCTATAGACCGGTATCGTCTTGGCCTTCGGGGCTTGATTTACGCCGGTCTATGGGTCTGTCTTGTGCAGTTCTAGGAGGTCCAACCTCCCAGGCTTCGCCTCCCCTCTTTGAGGAGGAGTAAGTTTATTGCTTACTGCCTAAAGCGCCTCTACCGGGGAATGCCGACGGGGCTGCCTAGGCAATTTTTAATGGCCAGAGTGCTCAACTTCTCGGGCGCTGGCTTTTCGAATCCCACTTTCCGACCTTGTGTCACATACTCCTATTGTGGGTAGGTGTTGAATAAAAACTTGAGATTATCAGCTTTTAATCTATGGACATTAAAAAACTGACTGACCATGAAGTTCAGTATATGGTATGAACACTAATGTTGAAAAATCTCAAGTAGGTCATAATCACAGCATGGAATCTCGTATCTGAAGGAACACTAGTTTTTCAATATCGTTAAGTGATTGATTTCTCATCATGAACCCTCGTTTAAAGAAGGTAATAACTTTTACAAGTGAAGAAATCAAATTCTGGATGGTCAAACCATTTTTGGGTTGGTCTCTCTTTTCTCTTAACTAAATATTTCCCACTTTCAGGTCTGTCATCCGTGGAATGCATCTATGCACCCCACTAATCATGCACCTTCCTTGTGCATGTTTACATATGAACTCAAAATCCCTGGGTTGCGGTCTCTTTTCCCCTGTTACGTCCTTGGGCAGCGGTTGAGTGCATCGCGACAAAGGCCGAATAGTGATGTGTTTATGTGTGAAGACAGGCCGTGTATCTTGTTGAGATTCGCTATTCGGCATCTCTTTGCATCAGATATCAAAATAAAGTCACGCGAAGAAAACGATAAGACACTGACTCGGCAGTTATTGCCAGTGAGATGTAATTAAAGATGTAGATCCGTATTCGAAAAAAAAACAACGTTCGACTCACATAAAGAGAGGGGGTGGGGAGGGTATAGAATATGAGAAAGTGAGGGATGAGGAGAAAATAAAGGAGATAGAGAGAGGGGGAAGTAAGTGTGAGAGAGAGGAAGGGAAGAGCATATATGAGAGATAGAAGGAGAAGGAGAGAGAATAAGTGATGGGGAGGGGAAAGGAAAGAATGAGTTATAGAAAAAAGGACAGAATACATGAGTAAAAGGGTGAAGGGGGAGTAAGCGAGTGTGGAAGTATATATATATATATATATATATATATATATATATATATACGACCTGGGACTTAAGGTTTTTTTTATTTTTAATTTTTTTAATTTTTAGTATTTATGTGTGAGAAATTTCCGAGACTATATATATATATATATATATATATATATATATATATATATATATATATATATATATATATTTTTTTTTTTTTTTCAAATGTTTGAACTTTGGCTTTTCCACAGTCAACTTATCTATCTGTATATCTCCTCTGATGATAAGATTTCGATCTTTGAAAAGCCTTGGCTTAAGGAAAGAATAATACACATTAGTTTATTACAGAATATACCTTGCATTGAACAATAGAAGTTTGAAATAAATCTGGACATTCGTACATGTTTATCACTCTTATTTCTTATATATATATATGATATATATATATATATATATCAGACCATGGAAAGGATCTATGAAAAGATATCCAGACATAAGTTGTCAGTTATATTTAACAACACTTGTCTCCAAAGAAAAGATGCTGCCTATATATATATATATATATATATATATATATATATATATATATATATATAGTGAATGCTTTTATTCAAACATGTACAAGGTCTGCTACACTGGCATGTCGATGTTATCGATCTACAGCTCTCAAGAGCTGAGGTCTCATCAGGCAGAGAATTATTTTTTGATCCAACCAGGTTGAGAGCTGTAGATCGATAACATCGACATGCCAGTGTAGCAGACCTTGTACATGTTTGAATAAAAACATTCACAATACAGCTCTACATTTTATATTGAGCACTCTTTTATAAACCCGGTTTGATTCCCTTTGGATTTCTACCCTGTGGATTTTTACCCTACCTGGATTACTATATATATATATATATATATATATATATATATATATATATATATATATATATATATATATATATATATATATATATATATCGCTCTGCTTGATACGAAGGTTTAATGATTGAGCCTGCAGTATTTTAGTATTGACTATCATCATTTTACTCCAGCTTCCGTTATATTTGAAGCTTTTTTCCCCTTACCTATTTATACTTTACTCAAGTCTATACTTTGACTGTAATCTTATTCCTATTGCAATATATTCCAATAAAAGTGATCTCGTAATTGTATGCAGTTTTCACTTTGTAAAGTTTTCTTCCATGTCCTCCCGGAATATCACCTTACGTAATATTAAATAGGCCACACGACTTGATGACGAGCCACCATGTGTCTATTTATATACTTGAACAGGCTCGACTCGAGATAATGTCGCTAATACGGAATAGTGGCTCAATGTTCATTTCCTTCTTGTCAGTACAAAGCTTTTCATTCAAAGTCAACCTCACTCTGTTACCTTCTTTTTTTAACTTCTTTTTTTAACTTCTTTTTTTAACTTCTTTTTTAACTTCTTTTTTACCTTCTTTTTGTTAACTTTTTTTTTACTTCTTTTTTAACTTCTTTTTTAACTTTTTTTTTAACTTCTTTTTTAACTTCTTTTTAACTACTTTTTAAACTTCTTTTTGTTAACTTCTTTTTGTTAACTTCTTTTTTTAACTTCTTTTTTAACTTCTTTTTTAAACTTCTTTTTTAACTTCTTTTTAACTTCTTTTTGTTAACTTTTTTTTACTTCTTTTTTTAACTTCTTTTTTAACTTCTTTTTTAACTTCTTTTTTAACTTCTTTTTTTAACTTCTTTTTTAACTTCTTTTTGTAGTGAAGTTATTTATTTGTTTGTTTCTTTCTTTAAATTGACATAATTAGTATTTGGCTGTGGTGCACTTGTAATTTGCATGTATTCAGATTTAAGATGCATCGTTTGCTTTTTTATCAGATTAGAAGCGCACCAATCCCAACATGTTGTACAACTAACTGTGAGCAAACATGGCTGACTTGTTAAAATGGGTGCATTCTAAACAAGTTTGTTACAGGTTCTAACCCGCCTAGCGGCTCAGTTGGCAAGATCCAAGCCTTCGTGTTCTTTTACCTGAAATTTTTTCTTTCTATTTTTCTTTAAACTGGCATATTTTTTCTTTGGAGTGTTCTTTGGAGTGTTCTTTGGGGGTGTTCGTGGGAGTGTTCTTTGAAGTGTTCTTTGGGGTGTTTTTTGGAGTATTCTTTGGAGTGTTCCTTCGGGTGTTCTTTGGAGTGTTCTTTGAAGTGTTCTTTGAAGTGTTCTTTGGAGTGTTCTTTGGGGTGTTTTTTGGAGTATTATTTGGAATGCTCTGTCGGGTGTTTTTGGAGTGTTCTTTGGGGGTGTTCTTTTGCTGTTCTCTCGGGTGTTTTTGGAGTGTACTTTGGAGTGTTCATTGGAGTGTTCTTTAAGGTGTTCTTTGGAGTGTCTTTCGGGTTTCCCCCCCCCCCCCCCCCCCCCCCCCCCCCCCCCCCCCCTTTGGAGTGTTCTTTGCAGTGTTCTTTGGGGTGTTTCGATTGCAATTTTCATTTACGCATATTATTTACATGCGCAATTCCACTTTAGTCTTTTTATGTAAATTGGTTCAGACAAGACACGAAGCCACTTGATATAAGGAGCCAAAGAGAAAAAATACCACTCCAAGGTAAAAAAGAAATGAATAGAATCCAATCCAGCAAACAGCAATTTTCCCTTCTTTGTCAGAAACATCGCACATGAAATGCGAAGACTAAAGGACAACGGTTAAAGAATAATGAAAAAAAAAAACGAAATAAAAAAATCAAGATACATCGTTTGACTTCTTTATAACATTTGAGGGGTGCAGTCCCGTGTTAAGGTTAGGGTTAGGGTTAGGGTTAGGGTTAGTGATCACGCTACGGTCAAAACAAGACAAGTTGTATATATAACTTAATCATACGAAAATAATTTTAGCGGCGAAAGTCCAAAATATCAGTCGGGAATACGTCCCCGACAATCAGTCATACGGAAACTAGGACATTACGGTCGCCTTTTATCGGTCAGACTGTGGTCTTGGGTTGTCTTAAGGTGATCCACGCTCCCAGGCCTTACCTTCCTTCTTTGAGAACAGGTACTTTTTTTTATAGAAATCGCTCCAGACAAGGTATGGAACCACTTTATGTAAGAGGCTAAAAAAAAATACTACTTCAATGTCAAAAACTAACCAACGATAAGTGTTAGATGGATAGATTTCGACCCAGAAAACAGCAATTTTTCCCCTTTTGTCAGAAACATCGCTCATGGAATATGAGGACTAAAGGACAACATAAGGGAAGCGAGAGTTACGACGCTGCCGAAAGTAAACCTAAGCTCCACTTTCTACTCTCCTTATTAATATCCTACTTAATCACTTACTGCCTGAGGCGCCCATACCGGGTAATGCTTACGGGGCTGCCCAGGCTATTATCAGAGGCCAGCCTGCCTCTTCCATCAGGGCGCTGGCTTACTGCTTCTCCCACTTTCCGGCCTTGTGCCACATTATATTTCGTGGGTATAACTTAGTTTTGCTCGAGGTGTGTGTGTGTGTGTGGCGTGTGTGATACCGTCGTAGCCAGACACCTCAAATGTTGTATGTTGATCGTTGTCTGGTTGTGTCGGCCCCAGTGACAATCTTCTTTGTCCGACGCTGAGATCCTTCTCCCGTCGTTGACTCAGACTCGCTCGGCGATCTCTCCGAACCGATTTAACTCCTCGGCAGCAAATCCTCCCCAATATATTTAATCTTGACCGAAAATCCGAAATGTCTGATATTTCTCTCTGTAACCCCCAGCTGACCACTGGAACTGGTCACATCCGCTTTTTTTCTCTCTCAGCTTATCGCTATCCGACCATTTAAAAACTTACAACTAATAGTCATGGGCTATTTCGTCTGTGGAGTTTGATAGATTCGCCGGTCTTTTTTATTGACGTTCGCTTGTCTACTTCCTCATCATTTTACGACAGTCCCGGCTGGGTGAGGTGGCGACATTCCATAGTATGACATGTACACCAATCCCACGATGTGAAATATGCTTGTAGGAGAACGTGGCTAACCGGCTATACTGGTTTCATTCTAAACAAAAGTGTGTTACGGGTTCCATCCCGCCTCGCGGTACCATTAGCAAGTATCTGAACGACACAGGCCTTCTTATAGCAAAGCTGGGGTGTTATTCACTGCCAACAGTGTGTCAACTTCGTCGACAGGAACCGTTGGTCGTATTTCTGTGGTCACGTGGCAGTCAATATTTCAATCATCTTTTTACTTTGCCGTTATCACCTTCTTCTTAATAACAGCTTTCTTCTCTTTTTCTATTTCTTCTCCTTTTTCTTCCTCTTCTTTTTCTTCTTCCTCTCCTTTTCTTCTTCTTCTTCTTCTTCTTCTTCTTCTTCTTCTTCTTCTTCTTCTTCTTCTTCCTATTCTTCTTCCTCTTTTTTTTCTTCTTCTTCTATTTCGTTTTCTTCTTCTTGTTGTTGTTGTTGTTGTTGTTGTTCTTCTTCTTCTTCTTCTATTTCTTCTTCCTCTTCTATTTCTTCTTCTTCTTCTTCTTCCTCTTCTTTTTCTTCTTCTATTTCTTTTTCTTCTTCTATTTCTTTTTCTTCTTCTTTTTCTTCTTCTATTTCTTTTTCTTCTTCTTTTTCTTCTTTTTCTTCTTCTTCTTCTTCTTCTTCTTCTTCTTCTTCTCTTTCTCATTCTATTTCTTCTTCTTCTAAATAATCATCATCATAAACGTTATTAATAAAGAAACATCGACAAATAAAATTGGGTTTTAAAAATCTTTTTTTTGGGGGGGAGGGGGGATATTTTTCTCTATAGGATACATGTATACGCATGAAACACCAAACCGCCTCCAACTGCCCTCTCCCCCTCTCCCTCTCCACCTCTCTCTCTATCTCTGTTGAAAAGGGAAAGATATCCCAAGACTGGTCGCTTCGTTGCCGGGACACGTAGCTTTACTCTAATTCTAATTGGAAAATTCCACTTAATTTGTTTATCCGTATTTCATTTTTTGCTTACATATTCTGTCGGATTCTTATAATCTCTCTTTCTCTCTTTCAAACACACACACACACACACACATACACACACACACACACACACACACACACATATATATATATATATATATATATATATATATATATATATATATATATATATATATATATAGTTGAATTCAAATGACCATAGGAAAAATTAATTAATCCCAAACCATAAGTTTCATTCATTCTTACAATTTCTTGATTTTCGTCTTTCGATGAATACCTGTATTTCTTCCTCGTCTCGCAAACAATTTTTATTTTTTTTTTTTTTTCTGATTTATTAGAGGCGTCAATAAGAACATCTAGGAATAGGATTTTATTATTTATTAGTTCAGTTCTACGGTGAATTTAAGAACAGAGTTTTTTTTGTGTGTATTTGTTCATTGTTATCAGCTAGAATAAGAATATCGTCGACATAGCCTACGTAAATAGAGTTGTTTTTTTTAATTATTAGATATTTTGTTTTCTAGGTTTGACATAGAATTCGCTAAGAATCGAACCGAGAACCGAACCCATTGAAACTCTGTCAATTTGAGTGTAAATGTTTCACTTGAGGGTATAAAAAGGTATTTACAGATTAATAGTAGCTTTTTGAGTATTTTTTAAATTAATTTTAAGTAGAGGGAGAGACGGGATATATATATATATATATATATATATATATATATATATATATATATATACATATATATATATACATATACATATATATATATATATATATATATATATATATATATATATATATATATACATATACATATATATATATATATGGCTATATTATGAATGGATTTTTATTCAAACATGTACAAAGTCTGCTACACTGGCATGTCGATGTTATCGATCTACAGCTATCAAGAGCTGAGGTCTCATCAGGCAGAAGTTTTTTTTGTGATCCAACCTGGTCAGTGAAATCCAGGAAGAATGGAGCTAAGCTAAAAGAAGGAGGAATAATAGTCATGTGACCATTTAAAAAAAAAATTTCCGTTAGAAAAGTTTAATTTTACAATAATTCATATTTTTAATTTTATTCAACGCTAAGCCGGGGCAGGGGGAGAGGGGGAGGAAAAGGAAAAGAAGGGAAAGGAGAAAAGAAAGGAAGGGTGGTGGAGGGGATGTTAGGGACGGGTGTCTATAGCCATTTAAGAGTGGTTGGTGGTGGGAGGGGGGTTATGGGCCTAGCCTGACGTCATCACACGAGACAGATATTTTGCAAATGGGATTTTCTTTTATAAGCCCGGTTTGATTCCGCTTTGGATTTCTACCCTGTGGATTTTTATACTACCTGGATTACTATATATATATATATATATATATATATATATATATATATATATATATATATATATATATATATATATGTGTGTGTGTGTGGGGGGGGGGAAATGAAAAAGGAAACACGAAGAGATATTTTTTATATATTCATCAACGGTTCGTCTGTATTGTAAGACTTCATCAGGATGATAATTTGAAGAAAAATGTCATGCATTAGCCACGACTACTACCTTCCTTCATCTCTGCATCATGTCGGATTACTCTTATCCTTCCTTTCGCATATATATATATGTGTTAAAATAAATTCGTCTACTGTATTGACAAAACAAAGGAAACAGGATATAGGAAACTCCATTGTTAACAAACAATAGGATTGACATAGGAGCGTCACCAACAAAGCCTTTGTTCGCGGGAAGCCCAACGATTGGCTGAGGGAACAACAAAGAATCTGATTGGTTAACTAGCAAGCCATGTATATAAAAACACCTGACAAAAATAACTCCATGCATTTAGCCTGACGATTCCCCCCGGGGATGAAACACGGGAGCCTCTGTGTAGCTTGATTGCCATATATATTTTCATTGCTTACTATATATATATATATATATATATATATATATGGGAAATGAAAAAGAAAAAACACCAAAAGATGTTTTTTTTATGTATTCATCAACGTTTCGTTTTTATTTGTAAGACTTCCTCAGGATGATAATTTTACGAAAAATGTCATACAAGTACATGAGGTCCGGGTTGACATGATGGGTTAATGAGAAGAAGTAGTAGCAACTACTGGGATCGCAGGACCGAGGTCCGGGTTGAGAGAAGTCGGTGGCATGGAATGAAAATAATGTGAATGGCTGCGAGTGTAAAAGTGGATGGGTGGGCGTAGAATGAAATTAATGTGGATGGCTGTGAGTGAAAGAGTGGAGGGGTGGGGAAAGAGGAGTTGAGGGGGAGGCTCTGTGTTTTTGGTGTGTGGGTTTTTAGAAAAGATTTGAAAAAATGAAGGTGATTGGAAGTTAGAGGGTGGGTGGGTAAGAGTGTACATATAATTTAGATCTATATAATTTGAACATTGTTCCAAGTATTTGAAACCAACTACCATTCGACGTACGATCGTTTCAAAGACATTTTGAAAACATTTTATTGTTCATTATTTTTTATGATTCTAACACGTCCCTTCGTCAGCATCTTTTATAACATCACATGCAGAAGTCTCTGGAGAAAAAAACTTCAAATTTCAGTACTCTAAGTGGAAACATACCTGCAGCAGAAAAAAAGGAATTCGAATTGAATAATTACTCAAAACATTTAAAACATTCAGAGCGTTCACAATACAGGTTGAATCGAGAAGGAGAAATTACATAAGAGAAAAAATACATCAATGAAAAAAAATGGTTTTCCATCTATTTCGTTTACATATCTTACGTTATACATATATATATATATATATATATATATATATATATATATATATATATATATATATATATATATATATATATATATAATGAAGGAGATATCCTAAAAGTTCGCTTTTAGTACACCTCTTTATATATATATATATATATATATGTGTGTGTGTCTGTGTATATATATATATATATATACATAAATATATATATATATATATATATATATATATATATATATATATATATATATATATATATATATATAGTGTGTGTGTGTGTGTATGTGTTAGAGTGAAATAAATTCCGGAAATAAATCCGAGTATGAGAGCTCAATGTAATAAAGTGATTTTCAAAAATCTAATCGCCTCGTTTGGATGCTTGAAAAGGCCAGAGGGTCGAAATAAATTATCGCACCATTGACTATGTGATTCCGTGTTACTTTATTATATATATATATATATATATATATATATATATATATATATATATATATATATGTATATGTATTATATATATATATGTATATATATGTATTATATATATGTATTATATATATGTGTATTATATATATATGTGTATTTTATATATATATTAATATATATATAAATATATATATATATGCATGTATATGTATCTATATATATGTTTTACATATATATATATGTGTTTTATATATACATATATATTTTTAATATATATATATTTATATATATATATGTATATATATATATATAAATATATTTATGCACATATATATGTATATATGTATTTATATATATATATTTATATGTATATGTATGTATATGTATGTATATATATATTTATATATGTATATATATATATATATATATATATATAAATATATATATATATAGTGTCTCGGAAGTTTCTCAACCATTAAAACTATATACTGAAAAAAACAAACATTTTAGTCCCAAGTCGTTCAATAGAAAATCACTCATGTAAGTCAATTTATTTTTTGTAGTTACTATATTAGTTTGCTTCCAAGAATTTACACTAGACTTAACATTATTTAAGCCATCATCAGTTGTTTACCATGAAAAACTGTTTCGGGAATTTATATATACATATACATATTTAAATACATATAAAGGTATATATTTATGCATATATATATTTTTTTTTATATGTATTTATATATATATATATATATATATATATATATATATTTTTATATGTATATATATATATATATATACATATATATATATATACATATATATATATGTATATACATATAAATGTATATATATATATATATACGTATATATATATATATACATATTTATATCCATATAAATGTACCAGGCTGATTCATAAGTCACTTAGCTATTTAAAATGATTATCATATGAAGCACAAACATACTATGAACTTTTGATAATTGTTATCTTACTCTCTAATTACTGCTATTTGTTATTTTAAATTTGTTCGTTTATATATTTGTTTCTATATATATTTATTTTATTTATTTAAATTTGTGTAAATCATCATATGTGCTTTTTTTTCAGGCAGTATGTCATTTACAATTGAAGAGCGAATTTTTATTGTTATTCATATGGCCAATTTTCGACCCGGCGACCCGGCGACCCAACATTAACAAAATATCATTTAATATCTAACGCCGTATCCGTGTTTCATAAGACAAGAAAAGAAGAAAAAAAACACACTATAAAAAAAGATAACAGCATGAAGAGAGAAAAATAAAACAGAACTTTTGATAACGACAGCGAGATCGAAAGCGCTGTAGTGATGGCCGTCGATACAACGCTCGGAGCCACAATGTTCAAACCTCCACCCGAAACTAGAAAACTCG
Organism: Sepiola atlantica; assembly: GCA_963556195.1. Lineage (NCBI taxonomy): Eukaryota > Metazoa > Mollusca > Cephalopoda > Sepiida > Sepiolidae > Sepiola > Sepiola atlantica. The sequence continues at coordinate 3,105,497 of OY744547.1, forward strand.
TTTGCCGCGTCGAGAAAATGACAAAGAAGATTTTAAAAAAAGATAAAAATCTTTAGTATTCAATGAAGCCTGCATATATATATATATATATATATATATATATATATATATATATATATATATATATATATATATATATATATATATTAGGGGAGGTCGATTTTGAAACTGTAAATAATCGCACTCGAAGAAAGTTGCCAAATAATGTCAAAAGTTACCACAAGAAATATTTTTCTTCAAAACTTTGTATTTATTTGAGCATTGCAACTTTAAGATCGAATAAATCGAGATTTTTTCTCACAGCCTAGATTTCACCGGCAGATGTGTCGCCTTAAATTAAACCCGGGTTTTAACAAAAAAAAGTAATACATTACTTAATAATAAATATTTTAAAGTTTATTATTCCTTTTCTTAAGAAATTAAATGTACATATTCAAATTAAAAAGGAATAAAACACTATAATATTTAATGTTATATATAAATAATTATTTATTTACATAGGCGTTTTATTTATTGGATATTTTTTATGGTATTCACCGGTTGAAAATTCAACGAGCGAATTTGAATTCACGTGTTGATTTTGTGTTTACAAATGTAATTATCACAAATATATATTGAATTGTCGAGCGCTGGCTTATCTAATCCCACTTCCCCGACCCTTTTCACACCTTACCTTGTGGGAGTTAGATAAATAAAAACTAGTTCAACCAGGGTTTTTTAACCCACCAAATAAACCGGTATCGTCCGGGTCTTTGGGTCTGGATTCACGCCCGTCTGTCCGTCCTGTGCAGTTCTAGGAGGTGCACCTCCCAGGTTTTGCCTTCCCTCTTTGGGGAGGAGTAAGTTTATTGCTTACTGTCTGAGGCGGCCCTACCGGGGAATGCCGACGGAGCTGCCCAGGCAATTTTTAAATGGCCAGAGTGCTCACCTCTCGAGCACTGGCTTTCTCATCCCACTTTCCTGTGTCAATCTTACCTTGTTGGAGATAGATAAATAAAATCTAGTTCAGCCAGGGGATTTTACCCCACCAAATAAATCGGTATCGTCCGGGCATTTGGGTCTGGATTTACGCCGGTCTATTGGGGCTTGTCCGTCCTGTGCAATTCTAGGAGTTGCACCCTCCCAGGCTTTGCCTTCCCTCTTTGGGGAGGAGTAAGTTTATTGCTAACTGTCTGAGACGCCCCTACAGGGGAATGCCGACGGGGCTGCCCAGTCAATTTTTTAATGGCCAGAGTGCTCACCTCTATAGCGCAGGCTTATCTAATCCCACTTTCATGACCTTGTGTCACATCTTACCTTGTTGGAGGTAGACAAATAAAACTATTCTAGCCAGGGGTTTTTATCCCACCTAAAATATTATATGTATTGGAGTTGATGGGAGAATGGATAAGGACACATTGATGTATAAGGAAATTGTGGATGAAAATAGACAGAGAATTATGAAAAAAACTAAGGGACCAGAACACCATTTAACTTTTACAAAAGAAACACCATGTGAAAGTAAATATCTGACACAGAGTTCTTCCTAATAGTGGTGCAACAGGTGCTGTTCATGCAGATCAAGTGGTGGATGTTTTGCATGAATTCCACAGTGAGAACAGTATCAAGGCTATACTTGTTAACAACACTAATACCAACACAGGTTGCGAAGTTGGAATGGTTGCAATTTTAGAAAAAAAACTTTAAAAATCTTCACACAATTGGTTGCTCTTTGCATCATAATGAACTACCTTTCAGAGCCCTTTTTAAAAACATAGATGGTTGCGCAAAGGGCCCTACAACATTCAGTGGCCCTCTGGGGAAATTATGCTCAAATGATTGCCATGATTTACCCCAAATATCATTTTCCACTATTAGCAATCCTCTAGAGTCAATTTTTAAAATTGATGAAATACATGATCTTAGTTCTGACCAAAGACTCCTTTATGAATACACAGTAGGTATTTCTAGAGGTAAGGTTGACTCTAGATATACCTCCTGGAAAATTGGTCCTTTAAACCAAGCAAGATGGTTAACTTTGGCCATCAGGCTCATGTGTTTATGGACTCGTGGTGCATACCAACAAAGGCACACGACAAAACTACACTATGTAGTAAATTTTATTGTAAATGTGTATGCCACTTCTTGGTTTGAAATTAAAAGAAATAGTAAATTCCACAATCAGCAAGTGCACATTTTTAATATGACCCAGAGGATTAAGGAGCAGCCTCAGGAAATCCAAGATATCACATTTAGAAATATACAAGGTAATACATTTTGTTTACTGCCTGAAAACTTTCTATATTCCATGGTTAAATCTGAGGAGATTGAAGTAAGAGAAGAAGCTTTAAAAAGAATTTTGGCCATTAGGTAAGTAATATTTATTCATATATTTCTGACTCAATTATTTATTCCAATTTATAGAATGATTTTTAAAGATTTTATCTAATTTCACCATAATTATTAAAGCAGTACAGATTGGAATTTTTTAATAATTCAATTAATTAATGTGTTCTTTCAGGAGTGAGGAGTCAACCAGAAAAAGATTAAAAAGAATACCACCTATTAATTTTAATGCCACACATTGGACACAATTAATAGATTTAAAATTATGCTGCATTTTTGGCATTCTCAGGGCGTGGAACGGGCAGTTAAGTTAATAACAGAAGCTTCACAAACTGTATATGGTTTTGAAGCAAGGCATCAACACATTACAGCCAAAGTTTTGAGTCAGAAATTGAGACCAGCATTTTTGTCTAAGGGGTCTTATATGAAGCAATTTGACTCAATATTAAGCTCCATTAAAATAGTGTTAGGTTTTTCCTTATTTCTTTGCTTGTTATATTTTCACTTATAACAGAAAAAATCATTTTTTTAGGTATTCAAATATTACTGTTTAATTCATAACGTTAAAAGGTAGTTTACAAAAGCAGATACTGAAAATGAGGGGGGGGGGCAAATTTTTAATTTGAAGATTTCTTTAATTAATATCATTTTTATAAAATAAAAGGACATTCGCTGATTTTAAATGCACAAATTATTTGGTTTTAACACCAGTATTCAAGCAAATCTTGCAAAAACGAGGAATTTTCAGTATATTCTTGTCTACGATCTTTGATACCAAACGCTCAAAAAACCGCTGAAGTTTTTGATCTAATTTTTTGCATGAGTATTTAATAGGTCTATATACAACTTTCGGTACGTGCCTTTTTTTAATATTTAAAAAAAAGTGTAAAATCGACCTACCCTAATATATATATAGCATTTCAAATTTTAAAGTTAACTGCATTTTTTATGACTTCATACTTTTCTATTCATTCCAATTCCAATGCTTTGTCCATTGTTCACTATTGATCCACCCATTTTTATGGCGTCTTTTCAGAATATGGCGATATAATTTGTTTAAAATCATTCGTCTCACGATAGTATGCAATATTATAAATATTGGCCATGCATACGAAAGAAGAGAAAGTCTATGTTTTCTTCTCTTTCTCTATCTTTCCTTTTATCCTCATCTTTTTTTTTAAAACATAGTTCACCCCAAACAAGACAGGACGCCACTGAGAATTAGGGTGAAAGTTTAGAGGGCATCCTAAATTAGGAGCTGTACAGCGAGATGTTTGTTCACATTAGTTTTAAATTTCTGCATGCCGGCACAGTCGAGGAAACAGGGAGAACAGAGGGAGTTCCAAAGGTCGGCAGCTCGGGGAAAGAAGCTATTGGAGTAGAAAGCTCTCCGGTAGCATCTGGGGGCCTCCACAGTCAATGGATTGGACTTAGCTGATTGTCGGTTTAGACGAGTGTATTTACGTCGAGTGCACCAGAGCAGCAAGTTCATTGGAGCACATTTCATTGAATTACTTGTAAAACAAGCACAAGAATGAAACAAGGATGCGGCGATAGGACAGGGGCTGGAGCTTGGTGGATAGTTAGGGGACCTATTTGATTAGTAACTGTTTTTTGGACCTTGTCTAAGAAGGAAATACTAATGGATGATGCACCAGCCCAGATGTGGCAACAATATTCTATGCATGGACGGATGGTAACTTTGTAGAGATACAGGATTATGTCAGATGTGAGAAGTTTTCCAGCACGGTAAAGGGAGACCACCTTCTTTGCTGCAGCCTTGGCAATGTCGTCTATGTATTTGTTCCAATTCATGTTACATGTAAATGTTAGGCAAAGGAGTTTGAACGTTGGACTCTTACAAAGGATGTTGTTTGCCGTGACGATCGGTGGTTGAAGAGGTTTCTTGTAGTTATTTAATGGAAGGAGCTTTGTCTTAGCAGCATTAAATGTTACCATTCATTTATGACCCAATTTCACTACAGACTGGAGGTCATCTTCTAAGGTCGTTGCCTCGGATATGTGTGCGTCCGTTTTACCCCCATGACAAGAGTATTGATTTACTCCTCTCCAGGAGTTAGGCACAAGGCCAGTTTTTATCTTATTCCCACAAGTAAGATGTGGCCCAAGGTCGGGTCGGAAAAGTGGGGTTTAAAAATTGCCCGGGCAGCCCCGTCGGCATTCCCCGGTAGGGGCGCCTCAGGCAGTAAGCAATAAACTTACTCCTCCCCACAGAGGGGAGGCAAAGCCTGGGAAGGCGGAACTCCCAGAACTGCACAGGACAGAGCCATTGACCGGCGTAAATCAAGACCCGAAGGCCAAGACAACACCAGTATGGGGTGCAGTATCCATCGGAACAGATACTACACTTTGATCTTAGCCAAAAGAGAGTAGAGCGTGGTGTCATCAGCAAATATACCCATCTCAGACACAATGTTATCAGAGAGGTCGTTTATGAAAATAAGAAGTCGTTTACTTTTCTTCTTTTTCTTTTTTTTCTCTTCATATCTTTCTTTCTTTTCTTTCCTTTCATATCTTTCCTATTTTTTGCTTTCTCTTCATATCTTTATTTCTTTCTTTTTTATATTTTTTCTTTCTCTTCATATTCTTCTTTTTTTTC
>OY744547.1:3117941-3127941 GCA_963556195.1 Sepiola atlantica
ACCCTTACCCTTACCGTAACTTTAATCCTAACCCTAGCCCTAGCCCTAACCCTAAACCCTAACCCTAACCCTAAACCCTAACCCTAACCTTAACCTTAACCTTAACCCTAACCCTAACCCTAACCCTAACCCTAAACCCTAACCCTAACCCTAACTCTAACCCTAACCCTAACCCTAACCCTAACCCAAACTATAACCCTAACCTTAACCTTACCATTACCCTAACCCTAACTCTAACCCTAACCCTAACTATAACCCTAACCCTAACCCTAACTATAACCCTAACCCTAACCCTAACCTAACCTAACCCTAACCCTTACCCTAACCCTAACTCTAACCCTAACACTTACCCTAACCCTAACCCTAACCCTAACTCTAACCCTAACCTGTCTTCAATTCTTTGACACTCACTTTTTATCGGATCTTTCAAATTATTAAGAGTGCGTGGACGATTCTTGTACACAACAGATTTGAGATGTCCCCAAAGGAAAAAGTCAAGAGAGGACAGACCTGGGGCATCGGGACCCAATGTATGGAGATGTTTCGATTATTAGCTCTAAAAAGCTACGATCTCATCGGTATAACAAAACATGTCTGTTTTTTTTAGTTTTTTCATGTCGAATAAAGAAGGGAGCCATAACATCAGATTGAAAACTGTAAAAAGTTCACATGATCAAAATTTAAAATAATATTTTAAATAAATCGTTAGTGTTAAAACCACGTACGCTGACTCATTTTCAAGGTTAGATAAGTGTCATCTAATTTAGAATGTGTCTGGCTAGCTGGATTACAGACTAAGGGGTCGTAATTTAAAGGAGGTGTCATGGGAGTGAGATGACACAAAGAAAAATAAAGGGGAAAGAGTGCATATATTATAATTGAATACAAAATGTTGGATATGGACTTATAACTTTTACACGGGGTTACGCAATGTTCAGAAACATTTGCCAGGATTAGGTTTTAGGCTTACATTACTTAGTTACAGATTGGTTAGGGTTAAATTGGATAATAATTAAAAGTAGGATACTACTACTACTATTACTACAACAACTACTACTATTACTAATAATTATAATACCACCGATAATAATACTATTAATAGTAATAATTATACTAATAATAATACTATCAGTAATACTAATACTAGTAATACTACAACTAACGATAATAATTATACTATTACTACTAATAATAATGCCAATACTTCAGCCTCTACTAATAATAATATCAATTATAATACTAATACCAATACTAATACTAATACTAATCTTACTAATACTAATAATACTAATAGTACTACTAATAATATTACTTATACTAACAATAATTATACTACTAGAGATAATAATAATACTCATAATAATACTAGTAATACTACTAGTAATACTACTACTACTAATAGTAAAAATAGTACTAATAATATTAATACAAATAATTCTACTAATAATAGTAAAAAATAATAATAATAGCAATACTAATGAAGAAGAAAAATGATGATAAATTAACTAAACAATGACTACTGATACCAACGACAGAGATTATAGGTTAATAGATTAGATTAATATTTATAGTTATCATAAACTAGTTTAAACTATAGATTCTAGAGTTTATATGTAGGTTGCTAAGAATCTGTGACATACTATGCCAACAATTAATCGAAGTTTCATGTCTTTTTAACGCTAGTTTAAATTTAAGTTTAAGTTTAACGCTATCACTAAATCTGATTATCTCAAGCTTTTCGTTTCGACGGAGGTAACTTGGTGTGTTTAGAGATCTACAGGTGCTATTGTTCTAATGCTATTCTATTTAACTATTCGTGTTTAATTATTTGTGGTTAAATACCAAAAGTGTTGGGCAAGGATGTTTTTTTCTTTTATAATTGATATCATTAATATTTATGGTTGTTAAATCATTATTTGATGGTGTTTACAGCGATACCAATATAGAATTTACTTTCGCTTGGATTTTATTTTGTCCTAATAGTTGCTTGATAAACTATAAAGGTTGATAAACATTTTTGCCGTAGCGGGCAGTTTGTTTTATTATTACAGTTACAAGCTTTATTGTTTGAATTTTGCTTAGTATTACTATGTAATATTTTATTGTGGTATATATATATATATATATATATATATATATATATATATATATATATATATATATATATATACTAGGAGAATACGTGTCCCAATACAGATTAAATTAATTCTGCGAACATAACAGTTTTTCACAACTTTAATGTTTCTTACGAAGAGTACAATCAATATATAATGATACTAAACCTTATTTCTAGAACTCTAATTCCGATTTTAATCAAAGTCCATTCCATGAATATGATTTTAGAAAATGTCTAAAATTTAAGGCTTAAGCTTAGGGGGTCTTAGGAAGAATTAGAATTCAAAGAATCTAATGGATCCAATTCAATACCAATCTGAACTATTTGAATTTTTAAATGGGAGGATGTGTCCATATCATTCTCCCTAAAAACCTTTTAAATTAACAAAAAAAAACTGACATTTGGGGAATATTGATTTATAAATTAATTGATCTTGTTAAAATATCTGAAGTTTTACGAAGGCTCTCCGGCTTAGTGCTGTTACTTGAGGTAACCCACCTTGGAGAAAGTGCACAATTCCTCGTATGGGACAGTGTATAGGTGTGTCTCGAGTCTCGTATTCAGGTGAGCGTAGAAAGAAATATCGCTGCCAAATATGATTTCTAGACGATATGGATTCAAATTATCGCTGCTGAGAACAATTGGATTTTGACACTGTGAAAACGAATTCTGTCTGATCACCAGAATCCTGTTTCTGTTAGTAACATCTTTACCCTTCCACTAGAGATTATATTTTTGATACCCGACGCATCAATAACAACATCGGAATCCTACGTTAAGAGTGTGTAGTGAAACAAGGGTTGCTCAATCACATCCGCACCTGTCCCATAATTCCTTGCCGGATGTACACGGTCTTGCTCTAAATTGTGTCCGGTTATATCAGGTCATCATGACGTCAGAGAGTGGCAGATAATTTGAAAAATAATCTGTTATATAAAGGGCACTTGTCTGTATGTATGTATGCATGTATGTATGTCTGTATGTGAAGCTTCTCCTCAAAAACTAAGCGACGACATGTCAAAAAGTTTATATCTTCAGCACCGTACATATCCTGGGATCATAATATCTCAAAATCGCAAATAACGATTCACTCGCTGACAGTCAACCGGACCACTTTCCGACAAAAGGTAGCAGTTTTTTCGTATTTTACACGACTTTTTCAACGTTAATATGTAGTAAATTCGAAATAATCTAATGTATTTATGTACTAATCCGATAAAAATGCAGCGTCACTGTAAACACCCGCTTTGCTTTATATTTGCTGGACTTATATTTTGACTCGTGATGACTCTTATTGAAAGAACCTTGTTGAACTTTTACACCTTTTGTGGAGTACACCTTGTGCCAGCCATCAATGTTCAGTAAGTTACACCCCATTTTCTCTCATAGGGTTAAGGTTAAGGCTAGGGTTAGGGTTAATATGATTAACTATAGTCTTTGCTAGTCGTTAGATAGTAAGCGCTAGATTCCCTTTCCCTCATAATAGCTCATCTTTCTTTTTTATTTAGTCCTTGCATGTTTTTATACTTATTTGATGTAAATTGTTGTGGCCTTGAAGGGCCGGTTATAATCAACATTAAAATTATTTAGACAAAGTACACAATTCCTCGTATGGGCCAGTGTATAGGTGTGTCGAGGGGGTCTTATTTGGGCTTCGAATACTATGTTATTTTGAATATTTGACCAGGGTTTACCTGCAGATGGAAGTATCCACATGTCAGTTTCTTCTGACAAATCCCTGTATTGAGAGACCTAAGAAACTCGAGAAATAGGGCATTCAAATTCTCTCCGCTAACCCTAACCCTAACCCTAACCTTTGAATCCGACGGTACCGATGTTGTTATGATCTTCTGTAATATATATATATATATATATATATATATATATATATATATATATATATATATATATATATATATATATATATCGACCCCAAATCTAGGCCGGGCACTGTAGCGAGTAGTATTAAAACAGCCGTCATCGTAGATTTAATGCATGTGCTTTCAGCAGTTGAACACTCTTGACGACAGCTGCATTTCATAAGTTTAATCTCTCGCTGATTAAACAGGTTGTTTATAGTGGCCGTGTGGGCTCAAACGTCGGAATTTGAGTTCTCTCCGCTAACCCTAACCCTAACCCTAACCTTTGAATCCGATGTTGTTATGATCTTCTGTAATATATATATATATATATATATATATATATATATATATATATATATATATATATATATATATATATATATATATATATAAGTGAGGTTCATATTATATTCCAATAACCATGTTTTTATTTTATTATTTTTATTTTTATTTTTTCACATTTCAAAAAAACATAACATTTCTGTGAGATATATTTTTACGGTCCGTTTCATTTTTATGTCAATATCGTCTCTGCAACATTAGAAACTCAGCCGAAAAATTCACAAAGAGTAAAAAGTTATTGGATTAAAGTGTTTTGAAAAAAAACTACACTATACAGTGGTTCATTTTTTCGTTAAACCAAACAAAAAACAAAGAAAAGAGCAAACTCACACGTGGGAGGGACCCACTCATACGCCATTTTGAATTTTTCGATATATATATATATATATATATATATATATATATATATATATATATATTACGCTTTATTTTTTTATTTTCTTAAAATTCGAACACTCTTTTGGAGTTATCTCTCTCTCTCTCTCTCGCTCTCCCCCCCATATATATATATATATATATATATATATATATATATATATATATATATATATGTGTGTGTGTGTGTGTGTGTGTGTGTGTGTGTAATTATTTTATTAGGTGATTGCAGCGATCGTTGTATTTTTGCTTACTACTACTTCGATACTTTCACTTCCTAAGTGATAAAAATGCAGAAAATTGCGTTAGTCGCCTTTAATTTTATAGATATTTTTCCTAAATTTTATACGTACATAAAAGTAATCTATAGGCACGTGTTACCCGGTCACAGCCGTCATCAGCATCGACAATGATCGAACCTTCCATATTAATGTCTATAGTCCAGCGTTTACCATTGGACTACTTTACTGTCTACGAAATGAGTCCCTGAACCTAATTCCTCGGGTCTATTTGTAGTCCCGCCCGTGACGTCACATCCGGCGTCACATCTACCTCCTCCTCTGTATTCGGATCGCTTCCCTCGTCCCCTGAACTGCTGCTTGCATATCTCCGGGGTTTTCTTATGTGTCGTCTTGCTCGTCTGAGTGCGATCGGGAGGTCCATTTCTTCGTCGCTTCTTTGGGTCTGTTCCTCTTCTTCCAGTTTCCTTAACTCATCACTGAAAGGGAACTCATCATCCTCCCCTTGTTGACGGGTTGTGTTTTGGGGGATTCTTTTTAGTTGTGACGTGTGTCTTAGCACCCGTTTATCTCCTTGCCTTATAATCGCGGATTCCCCCTTGCGCTCACCTACTGTCCATGGTGTTGGATGATAAGCTGGGGTTAGCTTATTATATCTACTTTGTTTTAGGAGTACACTTTCTCCTGTTTCTATGTAAGATGGTTTGGCTTTATTTTTCTGATCTGTGCGATCCTTTAATTTGTATTTCTCTTTCTTGTCTTTTTGCCGAGCTGCTCTCCAGGCCTGGCTTTCAGGTCTTTTTTGTAGTCCTGGCAGGTTGATGTTCACCTCCCGACCCAAGAGAAGAGAGGCAGGTGTTTCCCCCGTCATGGCATGAGGGCTGTTTCGATAATACATCAGGAATTCTCCTAGATGTTTCCTCCAGTCCCTTCCTTCAGTGTTCATTGCTCTAATCGCTTTCAACATAGTTCCAAAGAACCGCTCAATTTCCCCATTAGTTTGGGGATGATAAGGTGTTATCTTCCGATGTTGGATACCCCAGCGATCCGAATACAGAGGAGGAGGTAGATGTGACGCCGGATGTGACGTCACGGGCGGGACTACAAATAGACCCGAGGAATTAGGTTCAGGGACTCATTTCGTAGACAGTAAAACTACGACGCCCTTTCTAGAAATATGTCCGATTTTTTTCACCTAAATATTTAATGTATATTTATGCAATTGTTTTTATTGGTGATTAAAGTATATATATATATATATATATATATATATATATATATATATATATATATATATATATATATATATACTTTTATCACCAATAAAAAACAATTACATAAATATACATTATATATATATATATATATATATATATATATATATATATATATATATATATATATATATATATATATATATACAAATCGCTGAAGAAAATGTGTGATGGTATTCTATGTAAGGAGCTATAAAAATATACTAATAGCTACCGATGAATAATAGATTCCGACCCACAAAACTGCAATTTTCCCCCTTGTCAGAAACATCGTTCATGTGAGGACTAAAAGACTAAATAAGAGAAGCGAAAGTTACGACTCTCTCTGTATATATATATATATATATATATATATATATATATATATATATATATATATATATATATATATATATATATATATATTTCGTCCTGTTTAATCGGGACTCGTCAGCATAGAAATATAACTATTCACTACCGGTCCGCGATTCGAAACCCCGGGCTCCGAGTAATTTGCAACTCAAATTTATATTTGTATATATATACATATATATATATATATATATATATATATATATATATATATATATATATATATATATGTATATATATATATGTATATATATATGTATATATATATATGTATATATATATATGTATATATATACGTATATACACATATATATATATATGTATATATATATGTATATATATATATATATATATGTATATATGTATATATGTATATATATATATTTATATATATATATATCCACGTTCAGCAATTTGTTTGCTAAGACATTTTCCACTCTCGACTTTCAACTCTTTCCGAGATTATGTATAAACAAAAGAGAAAATTAGAACGAATAATAATAATAATAATAATAATAATAATAATAATAATAATAATAATAATAATAATAATAATAATAATAATAATAATAATAATAATAAACGATATGGAGTAGGGGGAGAAAGGGCGGGAAATTGATGAATTTTCCCGCCAACATTCTAACCGCCATCCTCGACAATAGAGATTCGTAACACGAGATGGATAAACGAATTAAGAAGAGGCCGCTGAAACCTGTCCGTTCATCGAAATAATAAATGCCGGGACGAGTAAATTTAACCCCGCTGAAAGGGAACACCTAATTAGGGACTAAGTGAATTCATTCGGCCTCTTATGCCACGTCCCGATTGCCTCGTAATTGAACAGGACAGCTTACTTCTTTTTATTAACGCCTTTTATTTTCATTCGTTCTTTTATTTTTTGGGATATTTTAGCTACGTCCAAGTATTTCTATAAGAGACTTTGTCCGTTGGTAAAATAATTTTTAACTTTACTTTTAATCGATAAATTAACACGGACACATGAGACTTCTTTGCAATGGAGGAGTTATTACCTTTAACACAGAATAGCAAATATGGTTACAGAGATCATATACATACATACATACATACATACATACATACATACATACATACATGCATGAATATATATATATATATATATATATATATATATATATGTATTATGAAATTTAAAATAGAAGCCTTTATCAACGCACGATTAATTTATTATTATTGTTTACTTTAATCTAAGATTAAAGTAAAAAGAAAAATAATAAAAAATAATAATAAATGAATCTTGCATTGATAAAGGCTTCTATCTTAAATTTTATAATACTGACCCACCAATGCTTTGAAATGGACGACCCATTTCCTTATATTTATATATATACTAGACCACCCGTGACCCGTTGGGTCAGTTTGTTATATTAGCTATGGAATTCATGTATGAGCGTGACACTTGTGGCATAAAGAAAATAGTTTTTTTTTACATAACAGAAGCATTTCTATGAAAGTATATTAAAATGAAAAAAGAATATAGATTTCTATGAGTCGTTCTGTTTATTATAATTGTTTTTTTTTTTTAAATTACAGTTACTGAATTATAAGTGGTTGGTTAGGGCGATTTGAGAAAGGAAGGGGGTACAGCCGTGGCCACCGAGAGACAGCAGGCTTTCTCGCGTACGTAACGAAAACAGACGGAGTAGGAGTGGTGAAATCTATGAGAGGGAAAGTGGGAGGTGGTTTCGTTCACCGACCGCTCGTATGGCTGATATTAATAATGAGTGTTGTTTTTTTGTTCGTTTGTTTTTGTTTTTTGAAAGGGAGGTGTTTTTTGAAACTGCGACAGACTTTACGAAGTCTTCCCGTTGAATGTTTTTAGCCGTGAAGAAAACAAAAAAACTATTTGATGAAATTAAATGAAATTGTTTATATTAAAAGACTAAAACAAACATTGCTAAAACTCTCAGTATTATAAGGTCAGGATCAAGGACAATGAAGCAGTCCTGGGAAAAGAGTGGCGCCCTCCCCTACATCTTGGGTTAGTTGATAATGTAAAGAGATCCTCTACTGTAATCGGGCAATTTAGCCTTTTATAAAGTCTGAAATTAGCGACCACCTCACCTAAAATAAGCGAACGCCATTTTTGTTTGACGAATTTGACAATATAACTAAATAAATATTTGAAATAAAAAAAATTAATTTCTCAGATGTTAACCATACAATATCATTGCCCTTGTCTTATTTTTACGTCTCTATTTGGTACTTTGTTACATGGGGACCCGGGCTAACTTTGACCCTGACCCTAACTTTAACCCTAACCCCCAATGACCCTGAACTTTATAGGTAACCCTACCCCCCTCCCTAACCCTAACGACGGGGTCAAAGTTAGCGCGGGTCCCAATCTAACAAAGCACCATCTATTTGTTAGTAAGTTACGCTTGTTTTATTATGAGCACCCCCCCGGATAAGAGTGAAATATTTTGAAAAAATTAATAATTTGCCTTCCAATAACGCGTGTACGATGGACACTCTACTAAAAAGGGTTGATATACCGTAAAAACTGGTAGGCTTCCGATAGTAAACGAAATTATACTTGTTACTTTTTTTTTCGATTAGATTTTCTTTTTTATTTTGCTTTGAATCACGACTTTCCTCACTTTCGTTTTTGTTAAATATTTTTTTTTTTACTTTTTGCGATTTATTTATTTGTTTTTATTGCGTTTTCACTTTTCAATTACGTTTATTCTCTCTCTCTCTCTCTCTTTCTTTATCTTCTCCCTCTATCTCTCTCTTACGAACACAAACTTTCTCTTTCTTTCGTACGCGCTCTCTGTGTTTCACTGAAAAAAAAAAGGAATTCCACAGTGTTTTCTACATCAATTTGTATAATTTACTGTTAATAAAATTATCCGGTGGCTAGAAATATGCACATATCTTACTCACCAAAATTTTGCGTGACGGGATGGAAGTATATATATTTATTATATTACTCGGTTGTCGGGGTAAAAGCTGTCTCTTCAGCAATCACTATCGGTCGCGACTCCCCTCCCCCGTTGTCAGGGGCAAAAGTAAATACTAAATCTTATTAAATGAGAGTGTCAGATCGTGACACAAAATAAGAAACTTAACTTCTCAGATGTTAACTATACAATATCATTGTCATTGTCTTATTTTTTACTATCTCTATTTGGTAGTTTGTTACATTGGGACCTGGGCTAACTTTGGCCCTGACCCTAATTTTAACCCTAACCCCAATGACCCTGAACTTTATAGCTAACCCTAACCCCTCACTGACCCTAACCCTAACGACGGGGTCAAAGTTAGCGCGGGTCCTAATGTAACAAATCACCTTCTATTTGTTAGTAAGAGACTTTTTGCGATTTATTTATTTGTTTTTATTGCGTTTTCACTCTTTCTCTACCCCCCCCCCCCCCCTCCATCTCTTACGAACACACACTC
>OY744547.1:3132941-3135441 GCA_963556195.1 Sepiola atlantica
AAATTGCAGCCGATTTATTGTCCGCCATGTTGCCTGTGAAACGACGGAATTAACCATTTGATTACTTAAGGACGGCTCGACAGGTATTTGTTGACATTGGACTTGGAAAAAAAGAAGCTATTCCTACTTGTATAATCTTTTCGTAGTTTCTAGTGTGTCGTGTTTTTCACCCCCGGGTGGGGTGGGGCATAATAGGTTAGTGGTGCATAATGGGTCAACTCGAAGACCATGTATGGAGTACTGTTGTCATATTTGGGCTGATGAATCTCTGTTCCATTTGAGGGTTGTTGATAAGGTGCAGAAACGTATCTGTAATTTAATTGCCACACCCACCCATTTCCTCTTCTCTACGCCTCCTCTTCCGCAGACGTGATGTTGCCAGTCTCAGTCTTTTCTCTAAATACTATTGTGTTCTTCGGATTTATTCTCTGCTTCTTTTGTTCCAGCTCGTTTGACTCGTTGGTCTAGTGGTCTCCATCAATTCGCTGTTTTGATTCATCATTGTAATACAGCTTGCTATTCCATAAAGAAAATGAATTATAAAAAAATTCGACGAAAACTTCATGGTAATGTGAATTGTTTTGAAAGAAAACTGTGATTTAATTATATATTGAAAGAAATGTGAAGGTCATTATTGTTTGAATACAAATTGTAAAGAAAACGTTGACTCACGTGTTTGATGTTAGAAAAAACGTGGACATTTTTTATTAATAGCTTATAAACGTATTTGTAATTTTAATCAATTAACCCTAACCCTAACCCTAACCCTAATCCTAACCCTAACCCTAACCCTAACCCTAACCCTAACCCTAACCTTAACCTTAACCTTAACCCTAACCCTAACCCTAACCCTAACCCTAACCCTAACCCTGACCTTAACCCTAACCCTAACCCTAACCCTAACCCTAACCCTAACCAGTTACCAAATGGAAGAAAAAGGGAAGTTTTTATACGGTGAATGCGAAGGAAATTAATTTACAATAACCCTAACCCTAAGCCAAAGACGTTATTGTCATAATTGTTTGATTTGTGTTTTTTTGTTATTCTTATATTCTGGAAAATGATGCGCTGTATCCTGGATTATCAGCCGAAATTGCTTAAATAATAATAATCTGATATTCTCTCATTCCTCGAATGCTCGGTAGAATGTAATTGAATTTGAGGTAGCGAATATAATGTGAATAAAAACAATTACTTTAAGCGATCGCATTTAATCCGATGTGTCAGTATTAGTCGGATTTTTTTTATATTGGCATATAAATATTTACTGGTTAAAGTTAGGGTTAGGTTTATTAAGTGGTAATATGTAATAGAATGTATGAGCAGTATTTCTGGGGTGAGGGGTTACTGAATGGTTAGAAGAGAGACGCCAAGTTTTATTTGTTTATGGTTCTTTTGTAATCGTTCGGCAATTATATTTTCTTAATCTTGATTAGCCAATGTCTCCAATGAAAACAATGTCCCGGTGTTTGATGAGGGAGTGTTAGTAGTTTTTTGATTGTGAGTGAAAGTTACTTCTACTTCCACTAAGTGTTGGATAATGTCCCTGTGGGGCTGGACGCATGTTGAAGTAGGTGTATGTGTAAGGGATCGTTTAGTTTGGCTTGCGCGATTTAGTGCGGCCGAACCCGTACAACCGAGTGCAAAATAGGTCTGCTCTCACAGTCGGAGCTCACAGACGTTGACAGGGCCACCATGTTGACGAGACCTCAGGTCAAGGGGCAAGGTGCACCTGCGCATAGGAGTTCTGTGAGTTTTGCCAGTCTGGGGTTTGGAAGCGGGCCGAACGGACGATTTCTCTATGTAGTCTTCAAATGATTAGGGGAATTAAATTCCCTAAGAGAATACAGTCATGAGATTCCTTCTTCCCCCCTCCTCGAATGGCTAAGGACTTAAGTAGGAATTAACTACGATGAAGTAGGAATTGGTCTCGCCCGCAACGTTAGTGAAACATCTCCAGCGGCGACGGTAACTGACGCCTGAAATAAAATTGAAATAAAACAAAATCAAAATTTAAAAGATTGTTGCCTCCTGAATCGGTCATGAAGCTTTTTGTTGTAGCGGCGATGTTTACGGCAGTACAGAAGTGAAGAAAGAATCTCAACCACTGGACGACATCGAGACCACACCCCCCACCACCACCACGCGACGAGGAAGAAGAAAAGGTACGAAAATTTAAAGTTATGCAACATATACTCGTTTTTTGTTTTTTAAGAGAATGGAGGGAGATAGAGAGAGATGGAGTGAGAGAAAGAAAGAAAGAAAGAAATGCAGATAAAGAGACAGTGAGAGATATAGGGAGGAAAAGGGGAGAGTGATGGGAGAAAGAATAAGAGAGGAGACGGAGATAGATAGATAGACAGATAGATGAGAAATAAATTCGGAGATAGAGAGTGCAAGAGAAAGAGAGAGACAGCGAGTAAGAGGGAGGGGAGCAGCTAGAGATATATATAGAGAAAAATAAACAGATAGAGAGAGAGGGATATAAGGAAAGGAGGAA
>OY744547.1:3140441-3142941 GCA_963556195.1 Sepiola atlantica
AGTACAATAAAATGTCTTAAATAAAAAAAATCGAATTGTTTTTTATTTTTTTATATTTTATTTTTATTTTTTTAAATTTATTTCTTTATTTTTAAATCTTTTTATACATTTTTTATTTTTCTATATTTCATTTTTATTTTTATTTTTATTATTTATTGTTTTATTATTTTTTTTACTTTATTTTATTTTACTCTACTATACTTCCTTTTATTTTGTATTTTTTATATATTTTTGATTTTTGTTTATTTATAATTTTATTATTTTTTGTATTATTATTTTTTATTATTTTTTCTTTTTTTCCTTTTTATTGTATATTTTATTTTATTTTTTTTATCTCTTATCCTTTTTTTCCTTTATATATTCTATTATTATTTTTCTATTTTACATTATATTTGACTTTATTTTATTCCTTATTTTATTTTTATTTTATTTTCATTTTATCTTTATAATTTTGATAATGTTTATAATGCCTTTTTATCATTATTATTATCGGTTTATCTTTATATTTTTATTTTATATTTGTAACTTATTCTTGTTTCTAATATTTGTCCCTGCATCTCCTCCTGTCAATAGATGTTCCTCTAAGACGAACTTGTTATTTTTTCCTTGAATTTTCTGTAAGATGTGCTTCTAAAGGCGCTGATGAAGTGACGTTCTGGAGTGGCTTTGTAAAAAAAAATTTTTTAATTGAAAAATTAAAAAAATAAAAATTAAAGTATTTCCAGAATGTTTTGGAAACGACCGTACACCATAACAGACTGGTTTCTCTAATTCTTTAAACAATTGGAATGTTCTGATTGATTAAATCATCTTATATATATATATATATATATATATATATATATATATATATATATATATATAATAATCCAGGTAATACATCCACATGGTAGTAATCCAAAGAATTTCAACCATGTTTATAAAAAGTGCTCAATATCAAATAGAGCTTTTATATATGATTATTTTTATTTACACATACATGTACAAAATGTGCGACACTGCCATGTCGATGTTATCGATCAACAGCTGTTATAAACTGAGATCTCATCAGACAGAGTTAAAATCTGATCTTAACCTTAGATCATAACCTTTCGCGTACAACAAAATCGTAGGATACATTTCAGAGGATATATATATATATATATATATATATATATATATATATATATATATATATATATATATATATATATATTACTATTTCATGTATTCACATGAAATTTTATAAGGAGATTATAATTTTACTAATTCACTTAGAAAAATTCTGATGAGGACCTACTTTTTATAATACAGAAAATAGAAGCTCAATATTTCTCATATGATGAAAGCAGAGATATTATATATATATATATATATATATATATATATATATATATATATATATATATATATATATATATATATATATAGAGAGAGAGAGAGAGAGAGAGAGAGAGAGTGAGAGAGAATGAAAAGTCACACTTGGAAGCGTTGATGAAATGGCAATAATGAGAATATTTTGAAAAAATATTTTGAAAACGTGAACAACGCATTTATTTATGTTTTTTTTAAATAAATTATTTATTTACTTTAAAAACTTGAGTACTTTCGGTGATATACACCCTTGTCAAAAGTATAATTACATTTTTTTCTCTTCTTTTTTCGTTTAATCCCTCTTAATGAGACATATTTATCGCAGTCAAGTTGAAATTCGTCTTGATGTTATCGACGATTAATGTTGATATGCCGCTGTGTGTAGCACGCGGTTACGTGAATAGGGTAGAATGAAAAGTCCACACTTGGACATTTTTTTTGTTTCATTTTGCTTCCGTGTAAGTTCGCCGAAATCAATGGGTCCCTTCCTGTAGCTAACACTTGATCTCTATATGAGATTGTTGTGAAGTTGTTCCACAGTAAATAATAAATAAAGGAAGTCAAGTCGAGGGTTGGTTTAACAAGTGTATTAACAAAGTAAGAAACTGACTAGCTTTTGGCTAGACAGTTACAAGACTGTGCTTTGTCTTCCGTGTCTCTGGTGACTCGCACTATTTATAGTGACAACCGGTGTTGTTTCTCCTGTGTAAGAACGGCCGGTGTAACAGAGATACATAGATATCTGAATATTCAATTCAAGTTCTTTTTTTTATCTCTCAAATGTTGAATTATTAAAAAAGTTAAGAACATTAATTTTTCTTTCCCCAATTGACCGGTTAACTATGTTATTAGTATATCTTTCTTGTGATCTCTTGGTCTTACTGGATTCCGGGACAAGAATTCATCTAGTCTGGTGGGGTATCCAGCTAAGTGTTGTTGCTTTAGGTAACATTACTTGGAGAAGGTGCACCATTCCTTGTATGAGCCAGTATATAGCCATTCGAAGGGATCTTATTTGGACTTCGAATACTATGTTATTTTGAATATTTGGTCTCAGTTTATTTTTAGGGGGAAGTATCCTGATGTCAGGTTGTCCTGACAAACCCTGGTACAGAGAGACCGAAGACACTCGAGGATGGTGTCTAGT
>OY744547.1:3147941-3155441 GCA_963556195.1 Sepiola atlantica
CATCAAATCCGTCGTACGAAGACTAGAAAAAACGGGTCGAAAGCTGAATAAGCAGAAGTTGGCACTCCTGTTTAATCAAACATGTATAAAAGTTAGAATGCTGCCCAATTATACAAATTTTAATATACATGTATATATATATATATATATATATATATATATATATATATATATATATATATATATATATATACATGGACACGTGTTTCTGGCTCACAGCCGTCATCAGCATAGCTAACTTAGACAAGGATCAAACCTTCGATGATGATGTCAATAGACTGGCGTTTTAACTTCCGGACTATGCCTGGAAATATGTACGATTATCATCACTTAAATATTTAATGTATTTTTATGTAATTATTTTATTGGTGATTGCAGCGTTCGTTTTTTTTTCTCACTTCTTCTACTTCGATTGTCTCACTTCCTAAGTGATTAAGATGCAGAAAATTAATTTCCCTGATGATCAGTCAAGCAAGGACCTGCTTGGTAGTGAAACACGTGTAGGTAAAAAAAACTCTTTAATTTGAAAAAAGTGTTAAATAAATATTTTTTGAATGTAAAAATCTTTTGTGGTGTTGACTGGCCTTCAAAAAAATCACACACACACACACACACACACACACACACACACACACATATATATATATATATATATATATATATATATATATGTGTGTGTGAAAATTATATACGTACATATACTTATATATACATACACATATATGTGCTCGAAAAATATATATACAAAATATACATAGGTTTAACTGTAACGGAGACCATCTTGATCCCGCAAGAGGTGAAGATATCTACGAGTATGGGGTCTAACTTATCTGACTGCAAATCAAATGAAGCAGGGGACGCTTTAAAAAAAAAATTCTTTTACAGAAACCACGTCTAAAATTTGAGCAATTCGATTACAAAAAAAAAGAAAAATTATTTATTTTTTTACTATTTGATAAACATTTATCAAGTCCAAGAGCCACTCGGGGATAAGGGTTACTGAGACGGAAATGATTGCCAGCCGAAAACTGCGTCTGATTATTGATGGGCCAGTTTATGACAAGAATCGTTTTACATTGCACTTTGAGACGATCAAGTTGTAATCAGTATGGAAGCAGTCCTTCGGTGATGTGTTCCACAGGTGGGAGACCCCTGCAAAGAAGCTCAGTCCATGGAAATTCCGCCCAACGCTAGACACATGGGGGGTGAAAGGGAAGTGTTTTCCTTTGTGGTAGGGGACGAGTTCTCGCTGTGAATGTATTACAAGGAAAAAAAATTCAGTTCAGTCGAGCAGCTGCCATGGAAATAAGGATCGAGTAGAGAGAGACTAGCCAGATTTCTTTCGTGAGAAAAACGTTGTAAGGAAGAGAAAGGACCCCCACTATATTTCAAAGTCGATTTTGTTTTCTGTCATGGCAGGGAATTGTGCTCTGTGCGGCACCTCCCCAGATGTGGGAGCAATATACCAGATAAAAGGGTTGCATCTAGTCAGGAATATTCTGGAGCGGTAGAATGATCCGACCATTTTCCAGCAGCCTTAGCAACAGACTGGATATAAGACTTCCATTTTAGATCTGCAGTTGAAATTGGTCTTAAGAGCTTATCAGAACAAGGGTCTTCTTCATTTCGATTCGGACAAAACAGGGATTTGAATGTTGGTGGTGAAAGGAGGGAAGCTAGTTTTAGAGCAGGGGCGGACAACCTCCGGCCCGCGGGCCACATCCGGCCCGCGAAGGCTTAGCGTCCGACCCGCTACCCTGCTCTGCTTTATTATTTCAATCCGGCCCGCGGACCTCCCAGTAAAACTCATCTCATTTTGTGACATAGACGTAAAAGTAGGTTTCAATTAAGATTTACAGTGGGATAAAAATGTATGAATATCAGCGAACGATGATGCATGTATATTTCATTTTCTTTAACTATTAATTTCAAATCCTTGGCCTGAGATAAAAATAGAAAAAAGAGAAAGAGAGAGGCAAAGAGGAAACGAGAGACGAGGAAAGGGCATGAAACAGAACCTATGTGAGGTGTGTCAAAACGAATGCTGGATCAACTTGCTACTTTCCCCGTCGTTATTTTTTTATGGCTCTTCGTCGGCGCCTTTTATAACATCACATACAAAAGTCTCTTTCAAAAATATATCAGATTTGTAGAGTGTTCAATGCAATTTTTGTACAATTTATTCATGTAAACAAAATATAGTAATTCTGAGATTTCGTTTTTCACTCCGGCCCGCGATCTCCTTACAAAAGTCTCATCTGGCCTTCACTCTGAAAAGGTTACCCGCCCCTGTTTTAGAGGTTTTAAATGTGTCAAATTTTTAGAGATGGGTTCATTATATACATCCGTCGATAGTTATTTATCATGTTTTTTAAAATGTGTTCATATTCTTATACTATGATCTTCATTTGGTATTTCAGGAGCTTATCCCGATGGAATTCGATAATGGTGTGAATCCGATCAAACATGGCTGATTTGAACCGTCGTCACCAACGAGGAACGGACCCATTCGGAAAATGCTTTCATTCACTCTGTTTTCCGGTGAAGAAAATGCCATGGCAGTCAAAGTAAAAAGAAACCTACACGTGACAGACCAAGTCAAAAAAACCTTACGTATGACAAAAAAGTAAAATAAAAACTTACACGTGACAGACCAAATAAAAAGACTACGCGTGACAGACCAGGTCAAAACAACCTACGAGGTACAGATCAGGTAATAAAAAAAAACCTACGCCTGACAGACCCAGTTAAAAAACGTATACGTGACAGACCAATTGAAAGAAACCGATGCGTGACCGACCAACTGATAAAAGCATTTCATAGCGAGGACGCATCTCAACACAGAAAAGAAAGAGTTAAACAGAAACACAAGTGAAAATGAAGATGTGAACTTTGTCCGACATTATTTGGGGATTTGATGCAGAATTTACAAGAGAAATATCTCCTATTATCAGCCTTACTCGACAGTGAATTAAAACACCTGTGTTGTGCCCCCACCCCTTAATCCTATTATTATTATTATTATTATTATTATTATTATTATTATTATTATTATTATTATTATTATTATTATTATTATTATGTTTAAATTTCTATAATTTTCAAGTCATAAACACAATCAAATAAAATGAAATAAAACTACGTATGGATGTCCAGCGCGAACGCAGACCCCACGGCATTATTGAAACAAAAAAATAATGCAACATAAAATCCCACGATTGGATTCCTAATAACATTTTACTCGAGAAAAGTTGTGTTTGACCTTGTTATAGGGCCGTGTTTTCAATCGCATCCCTGTAAGGATGACAGACTGATATACACCACAAATATCGATAGTTTTTTTGTTCCTCACAGACAAGGAATAAGACCCAAAAATAAAAGAATGTGCAATAATTGATGGCGAAAATCACAACGTGAGGATGCTGAGAGGGAGACTTTGATTTCAGCAGGAAAAGTGAGGTATCCTTTTTTTTTTTAATCGATCGCAACATTACAATCCGTGAAACCATCAGGCAACGTAGATCTATACTTTGTAGTATTCGGACTACTGTTCTCATCTTGGATATTATGCTCAGAAAGTTTCGGCCGATGTTACCTCCGACTTTCTTCATTTGGGTCTTATTTAACTCGGGAATCTGAACGGAATTTCGAACGAAAACCTTTATTTAATCTACGGGGGTAGATTGCTCTCGTTCCGTCAGCCATGACCGGGTAAGAATCTGAAGTAATTCGTAACTGAATTCTTAGTATTGCACGGAAGACTATCACTTAGAACTAATTATCACTTAGCACTTTTAGCCGTTGCGCCACGAATCCTTGTGCATTTGCACATTTTCTTTTTATACTAAAATGAATTGCATATAATAAATCCACAGAATCATATACACAGAATCTTTTACGAGTAAACTTTACTTTTTTCCGGCTCTCACATTTTCTATTTACGCAAAATATACGCAGCCTGTAAAAATCCGTCCGGACCAATCTCGAGGCTCGAACCCCGGACCTCCTGTCACCACTGCCAATGAAATTCTAACGTCTTAGTCGTCATGGACGGCTTGCCAGTTAATACAATACCGGAGAAAACTTATCTATATAATAATACGCTAAGGAAGTTCGTGTTCGTACATACGTTATCACCTTTCACACACGTTTAAAAAATGAGATTGAAAAAGATGGTGATTGGTGCTTAATCTAATGTCGCTAAGATAAAAGATTCCGGTTTTACCAATTTTAAAATGAATTGTTCCCAAAATCAAATTAGATCGCTACGCCGACGAAAACAGAACAATTTTAAAATGAATTGTTCCCAAAATCAAATTAGATCGCTACGCCGACTAAAACAGAACAATTTTAAAATTAATTGTTCCCAAAATCAAATTAGATCGCTACGCCGACTAAAACAGAACAATTTTAAATAAATGCATTTCTAAAACATAACATTCGTTTTATTGGTTTTAGCAATATTTTGCTGACGATTATTTTTACGGTAAGAATATTTATTGTTTTAAAAAGAAATAAATTGCTACAATTTTAAATAAATAAATAAATAAAGAGACACATTATTTAAAGAATATTTAGCTGACAATGACAATTATTTTTACGGAAGAAGTAAGAGTATACTTTCTTAATAGTATTCACACTGGCAGACATTTATTATTTTAAAAAGAAATATTATTAAATTATACAGATTGGTGTAGAAATCACCGTGTAATTTCCACGAGTTCCGCAACTCGTATTTAATTACGCTAATCGGATTCAGTAGAGGATTCAGTTCTTTTTAAGGAAGACCCTCACATATTAGCTAAGGTAAAAAAAACAACATCTTTTTTACATCAGTGCTCTCTTCTAGGAGAGCAAATATATATTATATAAACATTAGCATCTACAGACACGTGTTTCGTCTTTTGAAGAGTCATCACTACGGCTTTATCTAACTAACCCTAACCCTAACCCTAACTAACCCTAACCCTAACTAACCCTAACCCTAACCCTAACCCTAACTAACCATAACCAGTCTAGAGGCTCGAACTTTCCTGTATATACTAGAAAAAAAGGTGACCTGTTTGGTTATCTATTAAGCTTGGATTATATTGTTTGGATTAGGGGAAAAAGTAAGTTTGCAAAGCCAGTTGAGATTTTTTTTAATAAAAGAAACAAAATCCAAAAATTGTCTCTTTCCGTCCGATTTTATTTTTATTTTTTATGGACTGTTCCAATCTTAAATGTTATCATTAGTGTTATAACCTTTGGATGTTAATACAGCGAGAGCGAGGGAGAGAGAGAGAGTAATGGAAGCGAAAGTGATAGACACTGTATAAAATAGGAGCCACACAACATAAAGTAAGAGAGGGTGAGAGTGATACACAGAAATTTAGTAAGAGATGGTTCACATGGCGAGTTAATTACAAATTACGACAAATTGGAACAATTAAATTAAAAAACAAAATAACTCAATCCCAAATTAAGCCTATATTTTGTGTGATGAAAATATATAAAAGTAAACTAACTTAGGGAAACATACGTTGATTTACTCAACTATAGTATAATAGATTGTCAAGGCGATAAGCTGCATTGTGTGCAGAAAAGTCACTGCAAATAAGAGAGAGAGAGAGAGAAAGAGAGAGAAAAAAAGAGACAGAAAGAAAGAGAAAGAGAGATATAAAGAGAGAGAGAGAAAGACAGAGAGAGAAAGAGAGGGAGAAAGAGAGAGAGAGACAGAGAGAGAGAAAGAGAGGGAAAAAGAGAGAGAAAGAGAGAAAGAGAAAGAAAGGGAGAAAGAGAGAGAGAGAAAGAGAGAGAAAGAGAGAAAGAGAGAGAGAGAGAGAAAGAAAGAGAGAGGGAAAGAGAGAGAGAAAAAGAGAGAGAAAGAAAGTGAGAAAGATAGAAAGAGAAAGAGAGAAAAAGAGAGAGAAAGAGAAAGAGAGGGAGAAAGAGAAAGAGAGGGAGAAGGAGAAAGAGAAAAAAGGAGAGAGAGAAAGAGAGAAAAAGAAAGAGTGAGAGAGAAAGAGAAAGAGAGAAAGAGAGAGAGAGAAAGAGAGAGAAAGAGAGAGAAAGAGAGAGAGAAAGAGAGAGAGAGAGAGAGAGAGAAGTGGCGATAATTATGTCAGGGTCTTTTGCCGGATGCGAAGATAAACGAGGAATATCGAAAATGCATTCACGCATTAAAGACGCCCCTAACCCGACGACACTCTCTGCAAAGCCGGCCGAAAATACAAGCAGAGAAGAACCCGACCGACTACGACAGCCGACTCAAACGAACCAACCACAAAAGATACGTATTCTTTCGATCGAAGATATCCTATGTGATGTCAAAAGAAAGGAATCTCCCCAAATCCAGAAAGCATCTTACCAAACGAAAACCTCGGGTGACGTGGGGAGCGAGTGGGACACTGAGCTTGATTCAGCTCGACAAACGGCGAGAAAGACAGAAGCAGTTCAGGTCGCGATCGAACCCAGGACCCCCGTAAAATCGTATTACGGACATTACCTGCTGCCCAGCTGGTCGATCCCGCCGCTCATGAATACGGCCCCAGCAACAGCTGGGTGGCTGTACCCGTCCTTATTGCATCGGCAGCTGCTTTACGACTTCAATGGTAAGCTATAAAAGAAACGTTTATGTTCTTCAGAATCATGTGATCTATTCCCCGCTTCTTTTGTTCCAGCTCGTTGGTCTAGTGGTCTTCATCAATTCGCTGCTCTTTCTGCTTCTCGTAAAGTCGGTTCTCTCTATCGCTCTAAACACTTTCTTACACATGAGACTATTCTCTATCTCTACAAATCTACAATCAGACCATGTACGGAGTACTGTTGTCATATTTGGGCTGGTGAATCTCTGTCCCATTTGAGGGTTCTTCATAAAGTGCAGAAACATATCTGTAATTTGATTGACCCTACCCTTTCTGCACTCTTACTCTCTCACAGACGTGATGTTGCTAGTCTCAGGCTTTTCTATAAATACTATTATGGCATGTGTTCTTCAGAATTATGTGATCTATTCCCTGCTTCTTTTGTTCCAGCTCGTTTGACTCGTTGGTCTAGTGGTCTCCATCAAGTCACTGTTTTGATACTTCATCGTAATACAGCTTCCAATTCCAGTAGCTTCTTTACAAGAACCGCAGGCGTGTGGAACTCTCTTCCTGCTGACTGTTTTCCTCCTACCTATAATCTAAGGCCAATAGGCATCCCCTGTCTTTGCGATATAGTCATATTTGTTCTTGTTAGCTCCTTACATCAAGTGGCTTCATGCCTTGCCCGGAGCGATTTCCATTTAAAAAATTTTTTTAAATGTGCACATTAACTGTATATTTAACGTTCGTTTGTTTTGCTTGGCTCGACGAAAGACCGCGTAGCCATCTTGGAATACATTTCTTGGACAATCATGCAGTATATTTAACAGCGGAAACAGCAAACAAAGATACTACAAAGAACTTTTACCAAACGCAAGAAGATTTAATTTTTAACGACCTGTTCTGAAACTTTGTGTAAGTTTTTTTTTTATTT
>OY744547.1:3160441-3165441 GCA_963556195.1 Sepiola atlantica
TCGGATATATATATATATATATATATATATATATATATATATATATATATATATATATATATATATATATATATGACTTGACTTGACTTGACTTGGTCCCTTAACCCCCTCCTGGGTCGTAGGGGCGCTGCACCAATGATCTCCACACCAGCTGTCTCCACTTCTGACGGTCATGGGCAATGGACTGGGTTGTAGCGAAGTTGTAGCCCGTCCACTCTTCGATGTTGTCCGTCCATCTTTTGTGTTGTCTACCTCTCCTTCTCTTGCCTTGCACTGCTCCCTGCAGGATGGTTTTGGAGAGACCACTGCCCCTTGTCACGTGACCATACCATCCAAGCTTTCTTTTTCTTACAGTTGTCAGTAAATCTTCGTAGTTGTTCAGATTTGCGTTGATGAGTGCGCGAACTTCTTCGTTTGTGACACGGTCTGAGTACGAGATGCCAAGCATTCTTCTGTAGCATCTCATTTCTACCGTTTGGATTTTTCTTTGGAGCTCGGCTGTCAAGGTCCATGACTCGCATGCATACAAAAAGATATATATATATATAGAAGCCAGGTAAAACATCCACAGGTTAGTAATCCAAATAATTTCAACCGGGTTTATAAAAAGTGCTCAATATCAAATACAGCTTTTATATATGATAAAGCTAGAATATGACCAAGATTAAGATCGGATGCTAACTCTGCCTGATGAGATCTCAGTTTATAATAGCTGTTGATCGATAACATCGACATGCCAGTGTCGCAGATTGTGTACATGTCTGTGTAAATAAAAATAATCATATATATATATATATATATATATATATATATATATACGAGGCCTGTCTAAAACGTATCCGACCGTAGGGCAGAAAATATATTTCAAATACGTGACAGGGTTGGGGTTGGGGTTGGGATCTTAATCCCCTTCAAAGTAGGCCCCTTGTCCTTGCACGCACTTAGTCCACCGATCCATCCACTGCCGGAAACACCTCTGGAAGTCTTCTTTTGGAATAGTGTTCATATATATATATATATATATATATATATATATATATATATATATATATATATATATATATATCTGTGTGTGTGATTCCCCCGGATTGCCCGTAGGCTTTTAGGTTAAAGCATAGGGCATCAAACTCTCGTAGGGTTTTCGTAATTATAAAAATCCGCTTTTCATAAATTGATTCTTACAGTTTTTCTACATTCTTATTTCAATCATTCACACATGTAACACTGACTCTATATGTCATGTCCTTTGGGTTGGGAATTCTTCAGTATGAAACGCTGTTCTGCCACCTACCATGACTTTATATGATTAGGAAAGGGCCTCACTATTGCCAGAGCCTATGAACCTTACCTCGTAAATTTTCCACTGACACTGATAGATTTTATGTATTATTATTGGTGTTTTTCACAAAAACATTGCATTTCTTTTAAGGTCGTCACTCGTTTCCAGCAATTGCTTACGCAATGTCACATCTGATCAAACGAAACAGGAACACGATACACGGGTAATTTGAATCGATCCAAAAATAGAATAACTCAATTGTCACAAATATAGTCCTCGGGTGGAACACAGTTATTGTTTATTGATATATGCAATAAGAGCCAGATACACCTTAAGACAGCCAATCCTTATCTTCAAAAAGATATTGTACACATGAAGCATGTTCAACGGTTTGGAACCAAAATAGTGACGGGATTCTCTACGCTTACCTACAAAGAACGGCTTCCAAAACTAAATCTGCTTGCGAGGGGACCTGATTCTTGCATACAACACCATCAACGGGAATCTAAATCTACCTTTAAATATGTTTTTCACCCTAACACCTTCTCGTGGTCTCTACGTTCACTCGCAGAATATGTACGATCGTCGTTTCATCTCAGCAGAAGAAGGGCGGAATTCTGGAGCAGCCACCCAGAGGAGTTCGTGATGATGGCTAGCATTTCCAACTTTAAAGTCGTCTTGGACAAATATTCAGACGGTATATAGATGCAATATCTTCTAACTTTCTCTTTACATGGCTTGTTGCACTTTGCTAATTTTTTTGGTGCTGGTCTAGACACACTGAAGGGATGTAATACAGTGGCATAGTCTGTCTGCGACTGCCCCCTTCTTGGGTTCAGCAGTGTCATTAATGATATCGCCTTCTACTACTTAAGCGTGATGCAAAGCTTTTTGTAAATAAACATAAATATAAATAAAAATATGAATAAAAATACATAACCTTGGTACGGCCCACTCCTAATATTTCGAGGTATTACCTCCTTATCTGGGAAACGTATGTACAATTGGATATAAAAGTTGTGCTAATACTGCAGCAAACGAATTACAGCAGTCAAGGTCGGAATAATTTTAAATTAGAGACAAAGTAGATTGGCACTTAAATTTTAATTGTATTTCTAGTTTTTATGTATTTATTAAATTTTTTCGTTTTCTTTTTCGTTTTTTTTAAAAATCTTTTATATCTAAAATTATTTATTTATTTCTCATATTAATCATGATTTGATAATGGTAAAAAAATTAGCAACCTTGGTACGGTCCACTGACTTATTTGTCTAATTTTTTTACGATAAAACTACAACTTTTGAAAAGCCATGGTTTCAGGAATTAAAAATAATTTTCTATACATAACCCTTGTTTTGAACAATTGATGATTTAATAAATATTGCATGTCACCCAATTTGTGGTCTCATCACTTATCAATTTATCATTTCAGCTCAACGGAATTTCGCTCGCAGACAAAGACGGACAACGGTTGAACGCAAACCTCGCCAGGCGTATTCGTCAAAACAACTAGAAAGACTTGAAAATGAATTCAAGGTATGATTGTTATTTATATAACCATATATATATATATATATATATATATATATATATATATAATTAATTATTGAAGACAATATATGTATAATCATATATCATCAGATCCTTTTAGTTTGTAGTCTCCTTTGAAGATTCAGCTCAATGTTTGTCAATTATTGATAACAGAGCAAAATATAGAACAGATATTTATTATATTCCAATAACCATTCGTGGTCTTTGTTGATTTGTTTTAGTCACCTAAACATAATTTGATGAAGAATCGAAAACTGTTGCAGAGACGATATTGACATACAATTGTTGTTTGGCACAAAACAAATGAAACGGACCGTTAAATATATCTCACAGAAATTTGGAATTTTTGGAAATGTGAAAAAAATAAAAACAAAAATAAAAGTAATAAAACAAACCATGGTTATTGGAATATAATAAATATCTGTTCTATATATATATATATATATATATATATATATATATATATATATATATATATATACAGACACGAGTCGACATATGGCCATAATTATTTGCGACCAACCGGTTGTAAAGCGATTTGGACGTAAACGATGTCAAATTACCGTAAGAATATCAGATCGCGTAATGGTATTGTAAGACTATCAGATCGCGTAATGATATTGTAATCATCTTAACGTCATAATTTATCAACATTTTCTTCGCCATTATTCTTATAATCAGACTTACGCAAGATTTTATTACAATTTAACCATTCTTCAAACCATTCGACTGTCGTATGTAACGTTACACCGGAAGTAGAACCACAGCCGGATATTTTACAAGCAGATTTTTTTTTTTAGATCGTATGTGTATATAAAATGATTATATTCATAATTATGACGTCATATAAAATACTGATGAGAGAAAATTGGGAGGTAAATGATAATTAATTAATAAAATGCCATTTTC
The DNA here is from genome assembly GCA_963556195.1 of Sepiola atlantica. Taxonomy (NCBI): domain Eukaryota; kingdom Metazoa; phylum Mollusca; class Cephalopoda; order Sepiida; family Sepiolidae; genus Sepiola; species Sepiola atlantica. The sequence continues at coordinate 3,164,181 of OY744547.1, forward strand.
GAAATCAACACGCACGTATCAGGAAGTTTCGTCGACTGTCCGGCTGGCTTGGCAGGCCGAGAGCAGACTCAAGGAGTTTCTACAAATAATGGCGATGGAGAGACGCTCGTAAAGCCAAGTTAATTCACAATTCTCCCCGTTGTGGCGCGAAAATAAATAGTCGCGCTTTCAAGAACTATTGTATTTCCTTGGTGTAAAAGAACAAATAGCCCTTAATAATCGACGTTTGGCATAATATAAGCACGACGTCACATTTAGAAATTAAAATATTTCAGATTTGCATTAAATTTGATCCATGGGTATTGGACACCAATTAAGCAAAATTCCCTGAATGTCAATTTCTTAAGACTCCTTAAGCTTAATTTTTAAAAACTTTTGGATGGATTGTAATTTCCTCTAATCCATTTCTATTTGCTATGCAGCATTTCTCAGCCAGAGTTTACCCGGGACCCGAAAGTTTCGCAAAAAGTCCCTAAGGTCCCCCACATACACAAATCTATCTCAACGCACCCTCAGTCACATGAAGAATAACAACCCCTAACAAACAAATACCATAATTAAAGTCTACTTGGCCTTTTGGCCAAGATCAAAGTGTAGTATCTGTTCCGATGGATACTGCACCCCATAGACTGGTATTGTCTTGGCCTTCGGGGCTTGACTTACGCCGGTCTATGGGTCTGTCCTGTGCAGTTCTAGGAGGTCCACTCTCTCAAGCTTCGCCTCCCCTCTTTGGGGAGGAGTAAGTTTATTGCTTACTGCCTGAGGCGCCCCTACTGGGAATGCCGACGGGGCTGCCCAGGCAATTTTTAGACCCCACTTTCCCGACCCGACCTTGGGTCACATCTTATTTGTGGGAGTAAGATAAAAACTGGCCTTGTGCCTAACTCCTGGAGAGGAGTAAATCAATATTCCTACTATCCCACTAAAATAATTCACCTCATACCCTGGCATTATTAATTAATTAAACAACTTGCCCCAATTACCCCACATCTTAATACATATAAAATGTATACACATAATATACAAAAAAAAATTAATTAAAATTTTTAAATTTAAAAAAAAAAAAAAAATAAAAACAAACAAGAAGAGAAAATAAAGAATAAATAAATAAACAATAATACACATATATATATATATATAAATAATATAATTTAATACACAGACTTCTACCGACTGAATCTATAAATAAATTCTCATTGAAGACCCAATTTAGTAACAGGCAGAATTATTCCCCTTACACCTTAAAACCCGAATTCACTAG
>OY744547.1:3170441-3222941 GCA_963556195.1 Sepiola atlantica
AAAGTGGGGGATCAGTTTAGGTTAAATTGATATAGGAAACTGATCCCCCTTCTAAAATTTAAAATATTTGAAAAATATTTCCAAACAACAGGGAATTCTCAAACGACATGATAGAAATTTTTTTTTAAATTTGGTAATTTAAAAAGTAAAGAAAAACGGTTGGTGGAGTATTCCGAACAAGTGACGGATGATCCTCTACCTATCCTAATTGGCCCGGAAAGCTCGGGTTCAATCCTCGGTTGAGTTATATCAAAGATTAAAAACACAGTTATTAGTGCACCTAGTTTGTTGATGTCTGTTTGTCTGTTTGTCTGTCTATGTACGAACTACGTTTATGCTATTAGACATAGGAACGTGAAATTTGTTAAGAAATCTCTCTTTTTTTTCTATTTACTAATGGCCACACGAGGATAAGGGTTAAAGAAATAGTCAGTCGGACGAGGAACAATAATTTCGAACCGACCCCTTTTATTTTATACACGAGGGAACACTCAACATTAAAAGGTGAGGATCAAGGGTAAGTTGAGTAATCCAGAGAAAGCAGTGACGCCCTCCCCTACATCTCGACGCAGTAGCTAATGACAAGAGAACCTTTTGGTTGCCCTAGACTATGGTTGACCACTTTGGTTGCCCTAGACTATGGTTGACCTAGACTATGGTTGCCCTAGACTATGGTTGACCACTTTGGTTGACCTAGACTATGGTTGACCACTTTGGTTGACCTAGACTATGGTTGACCTAGACTATGGTTGACCACTTTGGTTGCCCTAGACTATGGTTGACCACTTTGATTGCCCTAGACTATGGTTGACCACTTTGGTTGACCTAGACTATGGTTGCCCTAGACTATGGTTGACCACTTTGGTTGCCCTAGACTATGGTTGACCACTTTGGTTGCCCTAGACTATGGTTGACCACTTTGGTTGACCTAGACTATGGTTGACCTAGACTATGGTTGACCACTTTGGTTGCCCTAGACTATGGTTGACCTAGACTATGGTTGCCCTAGACTATGGTTGACCACTTTGGTTGACCTAGACTATGGTTGACCACTTTGGTTGACCTAGACTATGGTTGACCTAGACTATGGTTGACCACTTTGGTTGCCCTAGACTATGGTTGACCACTTTGGTTGCCCTAGACTATGGTTGACCACTTTGGTTGACCTAGACTATGGTTGCCCTAGACTATGGTTGACCACTTTGGTTGACCTAGACTATGGTTGACCTAGACTATGGTTTACCACTTTGGTTGACCTAGACTATGGTTTCCCTAGACTATGGTTGACCACTTTGGTTGCCCTAGACTTTGGTTGACCTAGACTATGGTTGACCACTTTGGTTGACATAGACTTTGGTTGCCCTAGACTATGGTTTCCCTAGACTATGGTTGACCACTTTGGTTTCCCTAGACTATGGTTGACCACTTTGGTTTCCCTAGACTATGGTTGACCACTTTTTCAAGTATTGCGTACTCTGCCCACAGAGAAAAAATGTATACTGATAGAATAGACGTGTCTGTCTTTCTTTCTATGTTTCTGTCTGTCTGCCTGTCTGTCTGTCTGTCCACTAACTACGTTTTAGCTATTAGACATAAGAACGTGAAATTTGTTAAAGAAATCTCCTTACCAATTCACCTTTTCTTAATATGGTCATGAACTAAAAATCTAAATTTTTTTTACTAATGAGTCACTATTTATCAAGGCCCGAGGGTCACTCGAGGATGAAAGAGATTGCCAGTTAAACGACGAACAACACCATGAGAGGATTGGAAACGATGTATAAAATGGCGGCATTTGATTATCCAAGAAGGCTTATTGAGCATCCTGCCCTACAGAAGAAAATGTACATTATTATAATACGCTTCGGGTCTCTGATTCAATGTCTATTTATATAAATAGGAATCGGTTTGCTTACAAGGGAGGTAATTCGGTATATATTCACACGAACGCTGGTATAAATCAGCAGAAGCTAACTGAAGTGTTAGTATTGTTTTTAAAAAAGGTGGCATAAAATTTCCCAAGTGACTTTAATTATAAAAGTTTTTTTGTAAGTTGAAAAACAATGAACAAGTATGTTGTCATTTTTTTTTACGGCATGGACATACCATTCTATATATAAAAGAGAAATATTGTATGCATGTCCGCTCTTCATGTTATCTTCATCCATTGCTTAACTAAAACCTATAACAATTATAAATCCTCAGACCCTATGAATTGATAATAAGCTGAAAAATACCCTGTAACGATTATGATCAATTGTCAATCTTAAAAGCGGGACATGACTTTCGAACCAATCAATAGTAAGGGAGATAATTTTCTCATTTCAATTGTACACATGAAATAAAGTTTCTTTTCTTTTTATTTAACGACAGTTTGACTTCTTTTTTTTATTAATATTTGTAAATTTATTTTCCGATTCATTTCATTAAGTCCAAGTAAGAAAAAGTAAACTTAAAAAAAACACACGTACACCTATTGTTTTCGAAATTAAATTATATGATTTGTGAAAAGGTTGGATCTAAGATTTGTCTGGGCAAAAATCCAATAACGACAGTTTTAGAGTTGGAGAAATTATATTTTATTATAACAAAGAGTGAGGGAAAATAAAATACCTTTAAAGCATGTTAAAGATGCGATATACATTTTATTTAAAAAAGAAAAATCGATTTTTTAAATTTTTTAAATTTTTTTTATAAACTTTCATTTTTAGTTCATAGTAATACAGATAATTTCGCCAAGTATAATTGGCCTCTTCAGTGTGTTTATAGATCAGATCTTATTGGACTGCCGGTCTCTAATGGTGCAACCGGCGTTAGAGATTTTATTTTTCCACTTTCGGTACGAGATCACGCATGCACGCGAGTTATGTATAGATTTAAAAAGTTCATATCTTTTTTTTTTTGAAGCATCCAAATGAAATTTAATAACAAGGAGTGAGGTAAAATAAAATACCTTTAAAGCATGTTTCTTTTTTACTATGTTAGAACTTAGCGTGTCGTGCTTTTGCCCGAAGTACAAGTTGGCGTGAGAACGAATGAGCAAATGGTCTGAGTCCTCTTGACATTTGCAGTTTGAACAGACAACAGGTGACGGCTAATCGCATTCGGTCTTTTTTTTTTCCTTCTCGTTTTTAGTACAATAGACCGGCGAGGGGGGGGGCGACGGCAGTAGGCATTCACGAACGATTATTTACAATAAGTTTGGAGACGTTGAACTTCTCAGATATCCGTTTTTATGCGTTTGTAAATTAGCATAAAATATTTTATTTTTAATGGAAAACTCTCGACATGGAAGGTTACACAACAAATTTAAAAGTGCTTCTGGCTCTAGAAGTCAAGAAACAACATGAATTTTATACTAACCAGCCCCTATCCCTATCTTTTATTCTCTCTCTCTCTCTCTCTCTCTCTCTCTCTCTCTCTCTCTCTATCTCTCTCTCTCTTGTATGCATATACAAATAAGTAAAAATTGATGTTAAAAATTTGAATACACAGCCAAAAGAAAATATATATATATATATATATATATATATATATATATATATATATATATATATATATATTATTATTATTATTTTGTGTATCCACATAGAATGTTTTAGCCTGACGATTCCCACCAGGGATGAAACGCGTAGGTCTCTGTGTAGCTTAATTGATATAAATATATTTTCATTACTTAATATATATATATATATGATTAATTTTATTTACACAGAATGTACAAAATCTGCGACACTGGCATGTCGATGTTATTGATCAACAGCTATTATAAACTGAGATCTCATCAGGCAGAGTTAGAATCCGATCTTAACCTTAGATCATATTTGGTTTCTTTCCAAATATGATCTAAGGTTAAGACCGGATTCTAACTCTGCCTGATGAGATCTCAGTTTATAATAGCTGTTGATCGATAACATCGACATGCCAGTGTCGCAGATTTTGTACATTCTGTGTAAATAAAAATAATCATATATAAAAGCTCTATTTGATATTGAGCACGTTTTATACACCCGGTTAGAATTCTTTGGATTACTACTCTGTGGATGTTTTACCTGGATTATTATATATATATATATATATATATATATATATATATATATTATTATTATTATTATTATTATTATTATTATTATTATTATTATTATTATTATTTCATGTATCCACATAAAATGTTTTAGCCTGACGATTCCTACCGGGGATGAAACGCGGAAGCCTCTGTGTAGCTTAATTGATATAAATATATTTTCATGACTCTCTCTCTCTCTCTCTCTCTCTCTCTCTCTCTATCTATATATATATATATATATATATATATATATATATATATATATATATATTATTATTATTATCATTATTATTATTATCATTATTATTATTATTATAATTATTATTATCATTTCATGTATCCACATAAAATGTTTTAGTCTGACGATTCCCACCGGGGATGAAACGCGGAAGCCTCTGTGTAGCTTAATTGATATAAATATATTTTCATGACTGTATATATATATATATATATATATATATATATATATATATATATATTAGTCATGAAAATATGTATATATATATTATTATTATTATCATTATTATTTGTACTCACTAGGAGTTCTCACACAGATCATCGTCAGTGATTGCTCACCGACAACAACCAGTGGTATTTCCTTGAGTCTGAGTGACAACAAGCCTCCCCTTGATTTCCAGTATTATTTACCTTTTTTCGATAACGATGCGGTATCGCAACAGCCTCTTACCATTGATTTCTCGCTGGTAAGGACAATTGGCCTTCTCTGGGATTTGGGTGGTAATAAGCCTCCCCAAGGTCTCAGCATTCTCTGCACTTTTCCAGTGGAGGTCTGGTTTGTGCTGTCCCTCCTCGGTCTTCTCATCCTCCTCGGCCCTGTACAAATATGTTGTCTGGTGTCAGCCTAGGCCGGCACCATTTTTAAAAAAATGTAATTAATTAAAAAAATTTTTTTTTCTTTTTTTCTTAAAATTTTTTTTAATTTTAACATTTGTTTTTAATTTTTTAATTTTTTCGGGGGTGTGGTGGGGAGAGAAAGGAGGATTATGGTGTTTCTTGTAATTTCTGTTCCTTGGTTCATTTTTGTTTAGTGATAGCTGAGGCCGGTGTAATTTATTGAGAGGGAGATTATGAAGTGTTTCTTGCACTTTCTGTTCCTCGGTTCGTGTTGTGGTGTTCTTCGTGTGGTTTTGTTTTCTCCCTGTTGTAAATTCCTTGTCACTGGTTACCCTTTGTAGCTTATGCATGTTGGTTTCCGCATTCGAGGCTTTTCCTTAAGATTGCAGCTGTTTTGATCATTGCCGTCCTATATGGTTTCGATGGTCCCTTTGATTCCAATTTCTCCGAGTCTTTTATTCAGGGTTTTGGGGATTGTTCCTAGTGCTCCTACGATTATTGGTATTATACTAACTTTCTTCATGCTCCATATTCCTTTCAGTTCTCTGGCTAGTTCTGTGTATTTACTTCGTTTTTCCGTGTCTTTGATCTTCACTCTGTGGCCTGCTGGAACGGTGAAGTCTACGATTTTACAAGATGTTTCCTTCTTGTCGATTATAATAACATCAGGTCTCCTTGCTTGTATGAGTTTATCTGTTTGTATATCCATATCCTAGAAGATTTTGTGTTTTTCGTTTTCCAGTTTTTCGTTTCTGGTTTATGTTTGTACCATTTGTCTGCATATTCAGAATTCACTTGTTTGCACAGTTCTCAGTGTATTGCTTTCCCCACACAGTCATGTCTGTTCTTGTATTCGTTTTGGGCAAGTTTGCTACATTCACTTATTATATGATTTACTGTTTCGTCTCTTTGTCCACACAGTCTGCATTTATTGTTTTCCTAGGTTTTATCTATTTTAGATTTAATGTAGTTTTTCCTAATCGCATTGTTCTGTGCAGCCATCAGTACAGATTCCGTTTCTCTGTCCAAGTTTCCTTTTCTTGGCCATGTCCAGCTATTTGCGTTGGTTTCTTATCTTGTGAGTCTTATGAAGCGTCCATGTAGTTGTTTTTCTTCCCATTTTTCTGTTCTTGTCTGTTTGTGTCAGGTTTTGATGCTTCCTGCGTTGTTCGTTGGGACGGTGTCTCTTGCTGCGGTGATCAGCCTTTAGTGTTCTGGTTTATGTATTTCTCCAGCTCTTTTTTAGTGTCATCCATACAGTCTTCTATACTTACCAGTTCTATTCCCCCTTCGTTTCTCTTAATGTAGAGTCTGTCTGTATCGTCTTTTGGGGGGATGTAGTGCATTGTGCATAGTCATTAATTTTCTAGTCATCTGGTCAAGGTGCCTGAGTTCTTCTTTAGTCCAGCTTATGAATGGTCCAGAGTATGTTATTAGTGATACTGCCCAGGTATGTATTCCTTTGATTAGGTTTCTGCTATATAATTTTGTTTCTAAGAGCTTTCTTGTTCTTCTCAGGTATTCTTTTCCAATCTTCTCTTTCATTTCTGTTGATTTGATTGTGTCTACTTCCAAAACTCCCAAATATTTATAGCTGTCTTGTTCATCTTGCGCCCTCATCTGCTCTTGGTTGAGTAGTTCCATGTTCTCAGTCTTCTCCAGCTTTCCTTTTTTAATCTCTAGCAATGCACACTTTTATATTTTAATCTCTAGCAATGCACACTTTTATTTTTTTAATCTCTAGCAATGCACACTTTTATTTTTTAATCTCTAGCAATGCACACTTTTATTTTTTTAATCTCTAGCAATGCACACTTTTATTTTTAATCTCTAGCAATGCACACTTTTATATTTTAATCTCTAGCAATGCACATTTTTATTTTAATCTCTAGCAATGCTCACTTTTATTTTTAACAATCTAGCAATGCACATTTTTATTTTAATCTCTAGCAATGCTCACTTTTATTTTTAAATATCTAGCAATGCACACTTTTATTTTTTAATCTCTAGCAATGCACACTTTTATTTTTAATCTCTAGCAATGCACACTTTTATTCTTTAATCTCTAGCAATGCACATTTTTATATTTTAATCTCTGGCAATGTACACTTTAATTTTTAATCTCTAGCAATGCACACTTTTATTTTTAATCTCTAGCAATGCACACTTTTATTTTTTAATCTCTAGCAATGCACACTTTTATTTTTTAATCTCTAGCAATGCACACTTTTATTTTTAATCTCTAGCAATGCACACTTTTATATTTTAATCTCTGGCAATGCACACATTTATTTTTAATCTCTAGCAATGCACACTTTTATTTTTAATCTCTAGCAATGCACACTTTTATATTTTAATCTCTGGCAATGCACACATTTATTTTTAATCTCTAGCAATGCACACTTTTATTTTTAATCTCTAGCAATGCACACTTTTATTTTTAAATCTCTAGCAATGCACATTTTTATTTTTTAATCTCTAGCAATGTACACTTTTATTTTTTAATCTCTTGCAATGCACATTTTTATTTTTTAATCTCTTGCAATGCACATTTTTATTTTTTAATCTCTAGCAATGCACACTTTTATATTTTAATCTCTAGCAATGCAGACTTTTATTTTTTTAATCTCTAGCAATGCACATTTTTATTTTTAATATCTATCAATGCACACTTTTATATTTTAATCTCTAGCAATGCACACATTTATTTTTTATCTCTAGCAATACACACTTTTATTTTTAATCTCTAGCAATGCACCCTTTATTTTTTTAATCTCTAGCAATGCACGCTTTTATATTTTAATCTCTGGCAACGTACACTTTTACTTTTAATCTCTAGCAATGCACACTTTTATTTTTAATCTCTAGCAATGCACACTTTTATTTTTAATCTCTAGCAATGCACACTTTTATTTTTTAATCTCTAGCAATGCACACTTTATTTTTAATCTCTAGCAATGCACATTTTTATATTTTAATCTCTGGCAATGTACACTTTTATATTTTAATATCTGGCAATGTACACTTTTATATTTTAATCTCTGGCAATGCACACTTTTATTTTTAAATCTCTAGCAATGCACACTTTTATTTTTTAATCTCTAGCAATGCACATTTTTATATTTTAATCTCTGGTAATGTACATTCTTATTTTTAATCTCTAGCAATGCACACTTTTATATTTTAATCTCTAGCAATGCACACTTTTATATTTTAATCTCTAGCAATGCACACTTTTATATTTTAATCTCTGGCAATGCACACTTTTATTTTTAATCTCTAGCAATGCATACATTTATATTTTACTCTCTGGCAATGTACACTTTTATTTTTTAATCTCTAGCAATGCACACTTTTATTTTTTAATCTCTAGCAATGCATACATTTATATTTTACTCTCTGGCAATGTACACTTTTATTTTTTAATCTCTAGCAATGCACACTTTTATTTTTTAATCTCTAGCAATGCATACATTTATATTTTACTCTCTGGCAATGTACACTTTTATTTTTTAATCTCTAGCAATGCACACTTTTATTTTTTAATCTCTAGCAATGCACATTTTTATTTTTTTAATCTCTAGCAATGCACACTTTTATTTTTAATCTCTAGCAATGCACACTTTTATATTTTTAATCTCTAGCAATGCACACATTTATATTTTACTCTCTGGCAATGCACACTTTTATTTTTTAATTTCTAGTAATGCACATTTTTATTTTTTTATCTCTAGCAATGCACCCCTTTATTTTTTAATCTCTAGCAATGCACCCCTTAAGTTTTTTATCTCTAGCAATGCACACTTTTATATTTTAATCTCTGGCAACGTACACTTTTACTTTTAATCTCTAGCAATGCACACTTTTATATTTTAATCTCTGGCAACGTACACTTCTATTTTTAATCTCTACCAATGTACACTTTTATTTTTTAATCTCTAGCAATGCACATTATTATTATTGTTGTTATTATTATTATTATTATTATTATTATTATTATTATTATTATTATTATTATTATTTACTCACTAGGAGTTATCACACTGGTCATCGTCAGTGATCGCCCACTGCCAACAACCTGTGGTATTCCCTGGAGTCTGAGTGACAACAAGTCTCCTCAGACTTCCAGTATGCTCCACCTCTTTTCGTTCATCACCACTGATGACCTTGCGGTATCGCAACAGCCACCTACCACCGATTTCCCGCTGGTAAGGGCCATCGGTCCCCTTATTATTATTATTATTATTATTATTATTATTATTATTATTATTATTATTATTATTATTATTATTATTATTATTATTATTATTATTATTTCATGTATCTGTTACATTATCAATGAAGATATCGCCACGGAAAGTCTATTAAACGCTTCTCGAAATACGAAAGTTAGAAGCGTTTTCAAACTTTTTCGTTAAGGCATTTTTAAGCCTTTAAACCGACAGTTCAGTTTTAGAGTTTTAACACTAATTTTACGATTACTTTTTTTAAATTCTTTTCTTCTTTCTTTCTTATCTCAGTAAACCTCGGTTCGTTTCAAATGTTCATGCTTAAACAACTGGTCATTTTAAACACCAAAAAGGGATATGTTACATAAACATTTAATTTCTCGTATCTTTTCTTCTTCGTCGCGTGGAGGGGCGCCGTCTCGATGTCGTCTAGTGGTTGAGTTCTCTCTTCGTTTCTGTACTGCCGTCAACATCGCCGTCCGCTGTGTCTAAAACAAAAACCTTCATAACACGATTCACGAGACAAACAATCTTTTAAATTTTGATTGTTTTATTCAGGCGTCAGTTTCTATCGGGTATGGAAATGCTCTACTAAACGTTGAGGAAGAGATCAAATTACTACTCTATCGTAGTTAATTCCTAGCTTAAATCCTTAGCAATTCGAGGAGGGGGGAAAGAAGGAATCTCATGCCTGTATTCTCTTAGGGAAATAAATTCCCATTTTTCATTTGAAGACTACATAGAGAAATCGTCCGTTCGACTCGCTTCCCAAAACCAGACTCCAAAAAACCCCCAGCTTCTTACGAAGAAGGAGTGACGTCACAGATCCACACGTGCGACACTGATGCACAAGCATTTCCTACACTCATGTTTTCTGACCTCTTGACCCGGTGCTCGTCAACGTTCGCTCTGACAGCACCTGACTTCCCCGTGAGAATAACACTGCACTCGGTTGTACGGATTCACCCGCACTAAATCGCGCAAGCCAAACCAAACGATCTCTCACACATGCGTCCGCCCTCACAGGGCCATTATTTAGCATTCCTCCCCTCCCGATACCAAAAAAAACTACAATCCTAAGATTTTAGGCTGTGTAGATTGTTGTGAAGTTGTCCAACAGTAAATAATAAATAAAGGAAGTCAAGTCGAGGGTTGGTTTAACAAGTGTATTAACAAAGTAAGAAACTGACTAGCACTTGGCTAGACAGTTACAAGACTGTGCTTTGTCTCAGTGTCTCTGGTGACTCGCACTATTTATAGTGACAACCGGTGTAGTTTCTCCTGTGTAAGAACGGCCGGTGTAACATAGATGAATAAAAAGCAAGACTTAATCGAGGAAAATAAGAGATCGATTTTTGTTTCAGCATCTTCCGATTCGACTCATCACCAAATGCAGTCACAAAAAGTACATTTCAACATGAAAAGAAAGACAAATAACCAAAAGGAAAAATAGATGAACGTTTCACAACAGACAAAAAGAGAATGTTGTTGTTGTTGTTGTTGCTGAAAACATAACTTTTGTAACAAATACAAATTTAGTTGGTAAACAAAAGCCATCGGTATTATTTTTGTAATTTTATCATGGGTGTGTGCTAAATCTCTTCCAAATTATACAGTACCAGATTACTGCATAAACTTTGAATTCAATTCATAAAAACACCGATTTATTGATGAAAACCTAACTTCAATTTAAAGAAAGAAAAGTATACTTTTAAGATTTTATTTTTACACACCCCTCTGCAGGGTCTGGTCAGAACCAGGGATTAGCACGGCTGGACACCTCTGTTCCATTCTCTTGACCCGGCTGCCTCCAATCGGCCCCATGACCTTTCCTGGGATGTAAGGAAATTCTCCTTACGATCGATATCCGCTCAACGGCCATCCCTGTCATAATCGATAATAGGAAACGCTGGGTGTTCGCCTGCCGCAAGGCTGCTTGATCACTTGACCCCTTGACCCCTTGACCCCTTGACCACTTGACCCCTTGACCACTTGACCACTTGACCCTACACGATACCTAGTCATTTAATTCACCTCACACACGCACTCCCAAACATCGGCATACAACCAATTGCCACTTAAAACTAACTCCCGCGCATTATCGGATATAGGGGAACAAAAACAGAAACCCCTTTCATTAACACGTAAACTTAAATGGTCAGCCTCCAAGATCTACGTGAAGTACCGTCCTTAAACCACTTGCTAATCGGGATCATACATTTCGGACACCTCAGTGGCCCCGGCGCGAATGTCCGAGAACAATCACCCGTGTTTCTAACTCCCAGCCCTTTTTATTAAACGAGGAGGTCCCTATCCCAGTGTTCTAACTAGTCGGTACGGCGGCAAGGTGAAATGTCACATCGAATCATCTCTGCTCCCGGAACACGCCGAGTGACCAAAACTAGGCCGAACCTATAAACTAAAGTTAATCAACACCCCAGCACCTCCTTTTAAAATCGATCCTCTCCATGGTTCCATCCCCACCCCCCACCCCCCGACGCGCGCACCCGAGTTACACCACACCCCAGCTTGACTCCAACCCCACTGGTGTTGAGCGTCTCAAAATAAAATTGCCTTAACGTATTATTGTATAAAGGCGTAGTATGTGATAACGTACGTACAAAAATGAAATTACTTTAGCGTATTATTATATTAAGGGGTGGTAGGTGATAACGTACGTACGAAAATGAAATTACCGTAGCGTATTATTATATAAAGGGGTCATTGGTGATAACGTACGTACGAAAATGAAATTACTTTAGCGTATTATTATATCAAGGGTTGCTAGGTGATAACGTACGTACGAAAATTAAATTACTTTAGCGTATTATTATATCAAGGGGTCATTGGTGATAACGTACGTACGAAAATGAAATTACTTTAGCGTATTATTATATAAAGGTGTCGTAGGTGATAACGTACGTACAAAAATGAAATTACTTTAGCGTATTATTATATAAAGTGGTGGTAGGTGATAACGTACGTACGAAAATGAGATTACTTTAGCGTATTATTATATAAAGGTGTCGTAGGTGATAACGTACGTACGAAAATTAAATTACTTTAGCGTATTATTATATAAAAAGGTGGTAGGCGATAACGTACGTACTAAAATGAAATTACTTTAGCGTATTATTATATAAAGGGTGGTAGGTGATAACGTACGTACGAAAATGAAATTACTTTAGCGTATTATTATATAAAGGGGTCATTGGTGATAACGTACGTACGAAAATGAAATTACCTTAGCGTATTATCATATAAATGGGTGGTAGGTGATAACGTACGTACGAAAATGAAATTACTTTAGCGTATTATTATATAAAGGGGTCGTTGGTGATAACGTACGTACGAAAATGAAATTACCTTAGCGTATTATCATATAAATGGGTGGTAGGTGATAACGTACGTACGAAAATGAAATTACTTTAGCGTATTATCATATAAAGGGGTCGTTGGTGATAACGTACGTACGAAAATGAAATTACCTTAGCGTATTATCATATAAATGGGTGGTAGGTGATAACGTACGTACGAAAATGAAATTACTTTAGCGTATAATTATATCAAGGGGTCATTGGTGATAACGTACGTACGAAAATGAAATTACCTTAGCGTATTATCATATAAAAGGGGTCGTTGGTGATAACGTACGTACGAAAATGAAATTACCTTAGCGTATTATCATATAAAAGGGGTCGTTGGTGATTACGTACGTACGAAAATGAAATTACTTTAGCGTATTATCATATAAATGGGTGGTAGGTGATAACGTACGTACGAAAATGAAATTACTTTAGCGTATTATTATATAAAGGGTGGTAGGTGATAACGTACGTACGAAAATGAGATTACTTTAGCGTATTATTATATAAAGGTGTCGTAGGTGATAACGTACGTACGAAAATTAAATTACTTTAGCGTATTATTATATAAAGGGTGGTAGGTGATAACGTACGTACGAAAATTAAATTACTTTAGCGTATTATTATATAAAGGGTGGTAGGTAATAACGTACGTACGAAAATTAAATTACTTTAGCGTATTATTATATAAAGAGGTCGTAGGTGATAACGTACGTACGAAAATTAAATTACTTTAGCGTATTATTATATAAAGTGGTCGTTGGTGATAACGTACGTACGAAAATGAAATTACCTTAGCGTATTATTATATTAAGGGGTCATTGGTGATAACGTACGTACGAAAATGAAATTACTTTAGCGTATTATTATATAAAGGGTGGTAGGTGATAACGTACGTACGAAAATTAAATTACTTTAGCGTATTATTATATAAAGTGGTCGTTGGTGATAACGTACGTACGAAAATGAAATTACCATAGCGTATTATTATATTAAGGGTGGTAGGTGATAACGTACGTACGAAAATGAAATTACTTTAGCGTATTATTATATCAAGGTGTCGTTGGTGATTACGTACGTACGAAAATGAAATTACTTTAGCGTATTATTATATCAAGAGGTCGTTGGTGATAACGTACATACGAAAATGAAATTACTTTAGCGTATTATTATATAAAAAGGTTGTAGGTGATAACGTATGTACGAAAATGAAATTACTTTAACGTATTATTATATAGATATAACATAATCACGAAGTTACGTCATCTATTTTCCAAACCTCCTGTGTAGACTATTGACCTTCTTTATCAACTCGATTTGTTACAAAAGATTTGTTTGACATGATAAGATGTTGAAGGGGGATAGCAAATGACGTAAATAAAGAAGAAATGATAAGATTAATGAATAAAAAGAATTCTCTTGATGGCATCTTATTCGATTTTGGAACAATTAACTTTGAAATGATCATTTTTGTTTATTTCCTTATTTATTCTATCAAATCTTTTTTTTTTTTTTTTTACTAATTCCATACAAAATTTGCATTTATTCATAATCCAATCTCGGGCGAATAACTTCCGACGCCAAACACGCCATTATATGGACGGACAGCATAGTGAGGAAAATCATCCAATCGTTGGCTTCGGATCGGGAAACGCCCCCTTCAACGTTGCATTTTGATTGGTTGCAGCAGTCAGTGCAGATGACCTTCCACATGGCGTACGTGTACCTGAGGCAACCTCGTTCGCACGAACTGGCGCAGTTACGTTCCAAACTGATCAGTTGGTTATAGCGAAGCGTGCTTTTCACCTGTAAAAGAACACAAGGAACAAAAACAGATTAAAGAAAATAAGTAAAAAAAAGAAGATACTGCCATCAGTAAAGTTTAATATACTTCGAAGTGTGACTTTTCCTGCAGTGTGACATTTTGTGTGACATTTTTAGAAAAGAATCGCAATTTCCTCGTATTTACATTGTTGCTAAGTAACATCCGTTATTTATCTTCGACCAGAGAGGTAAAACATGAATAGGATTCATTCCTTACTCTATAATAAAGACAAATGTGCATTTCATATATATATATATATATATATATATATATATATATATATATATATATATATATATATATATATATATATATATAAACAATATTATAGCCTTACGTCAATCAACCAACGTTTCGATGTGTGTTACCGCAGACTTAAAACTGTATAAGCCGACTTGTTTTTTCGTTTTTTTGTTTTTTTTAGCTCTGCCTTTGACAAGATGCAGTAATACGCATTGAAACGTTGGTTAATTGCCGTACGCCTATGATATAGTTTATGTAATTTTACAAATGCTCTACTTGGTATTGAGCACTCTTGAAAATCTTGGTATTATGTTCACTTTATTAACGCATTTGAACTTAATCAATTAATATATATATATATATATATATATATATACATATATATATATATATATATATATATATATATATATATATATATAATGTGTGTGTGTTTATCGTTCAAGTTTCAAAGTATTGCATGGAAAGTTAATAAAATGGAAATATAAGCCAAATTAGCAGTACAAGATTAATTTATTAGCTTTTTTCTTACATTAATCCTATCGATTACGGAATAAAATTCCTTTTTCAGGGGTGACCAGTATTGAGTCATTTTTTTTTTTTTCATCAAAAAACAAGAATAAAGAAACTTATTTCTTTGTTAATTTGATAAACGTCAATGATGGTACGACGTCATCGCCTTGCTGTTATGAATGGCGGGTAGAATTCAAAAAAACGATTATTGTGATTATATATAAAAGCTCTATTCGATATTGAGCACTTCGGATCTTTATCCTGTGGACGTTTAGTTTACCTAGATTACTATATATATATATATATATATATATATATATATATATATATATATATATATATATATATATGTATATATATAATTGGGCAGCATTCCCTCCCTTATACATGTTTGATTAAACAGAAGTGCCAACTTCTGCTTATTCAGCTTTTGATCCGTTTTTTCGAGGCTTCGTACGACGGATTTGATTTGAAGTGCTGTTGAAATGATTTCAAAGAGCGCCCTCTTGATAGATTCACCAATTTATTTCATTTTGCAACCGCCTGACGACGACCGATGTCGGTCAAAAACGTTCGCACAATTTTTTACACTCCTTGGATGATAACATCAAATCCGTCGTACGAAGACTAGAAAAACGGATCAAAAGCTGAATAAGCAGAAGTTGGCACTCCTGTTTAATCAAACATGCATATCTATATATATATCTATCTATCTATATATCTCTCTCTTTATATATATATATATATATGAAAATATTTGTTGTTGTTTATTATCTACGGACGTATACGTTTCGTCTTTTTTCAATCAAGACTCTTCAGCGTAGAAGTATGACTATTCACTACCGGTCACTCGGTTCGAAACCCTGGACTATAGGTATTTTTCAACTTCAATCCAACGTCTTAAACCTCGCGGCCAATATATGAACAGCTGATAAACTGTAGTAGTTTAAACACATTGAAGCGGCGATAACGACACAGGCATTCTACTTAAATTAAGGAATGATGCATTATAAAGCAAATGACGTCACGCTGTATTTGCACTACTACCAAAGTGCTCTACTAATTATTAAGGAGCGACAAATATGAAAATATTTGTTGTTTATATATATATATATATATATATATATATATATATATATATGACGTTACATAGACAGGAAGACGCCGATATTACGTGTCGAATAATCGGAGGAGAGCTTTCATTTTTTTTACTTAACCAGAAGAGAGAGAGAGAGGGGGGAGTAAGAAAGAGAGAAGGAGAGGGAGCGGGAGAGAGAGAAAGCAAAAGGTTTAGAGTGAGGTGGGCGTTTTATGCGTATACATTTATGTTATAAAGAAGGAATAACCGCCCATTTGTTGATGTTTCCTTATTAATAACTTCATGAAAGCTGTGAAGAAGAAGAAGAAGAAGAAGAAGAAGAAGAAGAAGAAGAAGAAAGAAGAAAAAGAAGAAGAAGAAGAATAAGAAGAAGAAGAAGAAGAAGAAAAAGAAAAAGAAGGAGAAGAAGAAGAAGAAGAAAAAGAAGAAAAAGAAGAAGAAGAAGAAGAATAAGAAGAAGAAGAAGAAGAAGAAAAAGGAAGAAGAAGAAAAAGAAGAAGAAGAAGAAGAAGAAGGGAACCTCACTACTGCGACTACAGAAATTCGCAGAAAAGGACGCACGGTGGGATTGAAGCACACTTCATCTATGCTACAAAAGTACACAACTTAAGTCTATTGTAATTTGTGTTACATAAAACTAAATAAAAAAGATGGGCACTCGGCTGCCACCTCACCAGTACGACTACAGACATTAGACCAGCTGATTATGCCGACAATATCGAAACACTTTCATACAAACTGATCAAAAGTTCCAGGTTGATACCTAAACTAAATCCTAAGCAGTAGAAAATGCGCGACAAGACGGTTTTAAAAATTCTGATTGTCGACATGATAGAAGAAATGGGAAGAAGGGGTCAAGAGAAGAAAGGGAAGAAGGGGTCAAAAGAAGAAAGGGAAGAAGGGGTCAAGAGAAGAAAGGGAAGAAGGGGTCAAAAGAAGAAAGGGAAGAAGGGGTCAAGAGAAGAAAGGGAAGAAGGGGTCAAGAGAAGAAAGGGAAGAAGGGGTCAAGAGAAGAAAGGGAAGAAGGGGTCAAAAGAATCCTTAGACTTTTATTGCTCCTAATTTTCATAAACGACATCCCTGATGACATTGTGTCTGAGATGGGTATATTTGCTGACAACACCACGCCCTACTCTCGTCATGTTAATTAAATTGTTAGGTGAAAGTACAGAATAGACAATCAACCCAATCTTCCCACGTTAAGAATGTCTTTCTAAATTATAACGTTATTATTTCAGCCCGCTCCGTAAACTGCATAAGTACCCATTTTAAAATTTATTTTCTTAGTAATTCTCTAGATTTTCCTTATGGGTTATGCCTACAACCAAAAAGAAAAAAAACAGTTTGAATTATCTCCCCTTTCAACTGACTCTTCTGAAATAAAAATGGAAATTTCATCTACAGAAGCATCAAAATATTACCGCATCAGTGTTAAAAGTATATATAGCTGTCCTATATATATGGATCATATCTTATATTTTTAGTAGGTGTAGTAGACTGTTAGAACACAGAGGCCGGAAATTTATAATATTAATACAGATCCAGGGAATGAAAAGAACGAAGTAGAAGTATATTTGTACCAGTCTTTTATGCAGACAATTGGGCAACATTTCATCCTTTTATAAAGCAAAGGGATATTGTATTTAATAATAGTAAGGCCTCATCCCTACATAGAACACATCACCTGTCAAAAATGAAAAGAAAGAAGTAGAAGTATATTTGTACCAGTTTTTTATGACCAGTTGGTCAACACCTCATCCTTTGATGTATTTAATAATAGTAAGGCCTCATCCCTACATAGACCACATCACTTGTCAAAAAAAAAAAGAACGAAGTAGAAGTATATTTGTACCAGTTTTTTATGCATACAACTGGTCAACATCTCATCCTTTTATTCAGCA
Organism: Sepiola atlantica; assembly: GCA_963556195.1. Taxonomy (NCBI): domain Eukaryota; kingdom Metazoa; phylum Mollusca; class Cephalopoda; order Sepiida; family Sepiolidae; genus Sepiola; species Sepiola atlantica. Next base: position 3,188,538 of record OY744547.1, read on the forward strand.
AAGGGATATTGTATTTAATAATAGTAAGGCCTCATCCCTACATAGACCACATCACTTGTTTAAAATGAAAAAGAAAACGAAGTAGAAGCATGGAAAAATACTTAGCAAAAGGCAATATATAATGGACCAGAATGCATCAACAGTGAACAAGTATCAACGATTGCCTCGAAAGGTTCGGGAGTAAATAGCTAATGGCCAAAGTACTTTAAAATTGTTATATTTGTACCAGTTTTCTATGCATAGTCGTTGTTGGCTCCCACTCGTGTCTGAGTATCAGGTTCTGTCGTCTGTCTGTTCTCGTCTTTATTTATACTTTTGGGTTTTGAAGGCCTAGTCTAGTGTTGAGGAGCCGCGGACAATGTTTAGGGTAGGGGCAGACGAGGTTGTTAATCCTACTCTCTTTTCTTCCGTTTTGCTTCATCATTTTTTCCTCATCCTCTCCTCAAAGTCCGCGAGCCTTGCCGTGTAGTTTTTCTCCATGTGTTCCGGTCCCATAAGGACGCATCTATGTTAGTTAGGGTTAGGGTGCACTTCAGCTAGTGTTTATAACGCATTTTCGAGCCTCACTGTGGTGTAGTACCGTTGGCAAGCTCTTCATAGAGCATTTTCTTGAGGAACCTAGATGGTTTCATTTTTATGCATACAACTAGTCAACACTTCATCCTTTTATTCAGCAAAGGGATATTGTATTTAATAATAGTAAGGCCTCATCCCTACATAGACAACATCACTTGTCCAAAATGAAAAAAACGAAGTGGAAGTATATTTGTACTAGTTTTTTTTATGTATACAACTGGTCAACAATTCATCCTTTTATTCAGCAAAGGGATATTGTATTTAATAATATTAAGGCCTCATCTCTACATAGACCACATCACTTGTCCAAAAATGAAAAGAATAAAGGGTTCAGTTTGCAATTCCGTACAGATTCCCGAGTTTGACATAAAAATTCCTAGTTTCGAAAAGATGCATCTGAAGAAGGTCGGGGGTTACATCGGCTGAAACGTTGTGAAAATAATAACCCATGGTATTAGTTCCAATAATCCAGATAATACACATTTTTTACCGAGATTCAAGTATAGTGGAAGCGCTGGGTGGTCTGAATGAATCATGCTATTCGCTGTGAAAAAGTCCTTTGGATTGGTAACATTACGGATGGAAATATCGGAGGGTTTTTTCTCACTCAAATGATGTCGTTCAGTCAATAAGGATGGTCTTTTACTCTGCCTATGTTTGACGCCCTTACATAATCAGAAGCCTAGGCTCTCTCGCTTAGACAGAAATTAAAGTAAGTTTTACTCGTCACCTCTTTTATTTCTCACATGGGTCAGTTCAATTTGAAGTACAATTTGAAGTTCAATTTTAAGTACAATTTGAAGTACAATTTGAAGTTCAATTTGAAGTTCAATTTGAAGTTCAATTTGAAGTTCAATTTGAAGTACAATTTGAAGTTCAATTTGAAGTTCAAGTTGAAGTTCAATTTGAAGTTCAATTTGAAGTTCAATTTGAAGTTCAAGTTGAAGTTCAATTTGAAGTTCAATTTGAAGTTCAATTTGAAGTTCAAGTTGAAGTTCAATTTGAAGTTCAATTTGAAGTTCAAGTTGAAGTTCAATTTGAAGTTCAATTTGAAGTTCACTTGAACAATTATAAGAAACCATACCAACCACTAGTCTCAGTCTCTTAGACATAAATTGCAGTAGGTTTTTCTCATCCTTTCTCATTGGTAAGTTAAATTTGAAGTTTAAGTTAACAAGAGAAAAGCACTTCAGATACCGTAGCTGAATCTCTGTCCCATTTGAGGGTTCTTGATAAGGTGCAGAAACGTATCTGTAATTTGATTGGCCCTAACCTTTCTTCTTCTCTACACCCTCTCTCCTACAGACGTGATGTTGCTAGTTTTGTGTCTTTTCTATAAATACTATTATGGCATGTGCTCTTCAGAATTATGTGATCTATTCCCCCGCTTCTTTTGTTCCAGCTCGTTTGACTCGTTGGTCAAGTTGTCTCAATCAATTCGCTGTTTTAATACCTCATTGTAATACAGCTTCCTATTTAAGTAGCTTCTTTCCAAGAACTGCAGGGTTGTGGAACTCTTTTCATGCTGACTGTTTTCCTCCTACCTATAGCCTTGGTCTTTTCAAGACAAAAGCTAATAGGAATCTACTTCCTTTGCGATAATCATATTTCATTCTTGTTTGCCTCTTTTCATCAAGTGGCTTCATGCCTTGTCTAGGGCGATTTCCACAAAGAAAAGCGATCGAATCTTTCAGTTTTTTTATATTTGCTGATTTGCTAAGAATTTTAAAGATAGAAAAGGCTTGTGGAACTCTCTTCCTGCTGACTGTTTTCCTCCTACCTATAACGTTGGTCTGTTCAAGACTAAGGCTAATATGCATCTCTTGTCTTTGCGATAATCATATTTCGTTCTTGTTAGCTCTTTACATCAAGTGGCTTCATGTCTTGTCTGGAGCGATTTCCATAAAAAAAGACTCCCCCCACAGACTGAAAGGCGGCTTTTTAGAATTTTTGTTATATATACGCGGTGAACGCGAATAAATATTTGTTCACTTGAAAATAATCTGTTACTTCTGTGGGGTAAATCAATCGTGACGTGAAAAACGAGCCAGAAAAACAAGTTACATAGGAACGACAGCGAGAACGCCTTTGTTCGTGGTAGATCTGTGTGCGAAGGAGATGGGCAGCGAGATCATTTCATTTGACTTCTGGTTGGGTGGGGGCCGATTAATTCGGTTCGTACTGCCACTACCATCTTTTCATTCGGTACGTTGCTTCCGCATATATGTAGTTGATCTGCTTAGCCGAAATTATTCATCCGCACCCCACAGCTGCAATGTTAAACATTAAGTCAGTTTGATGGGGTTGGGGGGGGGGTGAGTCCAACAACGCCAAATAGATTAGTCACTCTGGAGAGGTGCACTGAGTCACCAATTATCAAGGCCAAAAAAAACACTCGAGGATAAAAGGCTAGTGAAGATAGAATGATTGTCAGTCGACAATTTATTTACTAGACCCAACCGACTAGCAGCAAAATCCCACCCCTTCACTATAAAATCAAAAATAAATAAAACAAATTTTGGAGATTTATTTTTGCCTTTTCTAATAAAATACTACTACTACTACTACTAATCATAATAATACCACTCCTACCACCACTACAACTACTACTACCACCACTAATAATAATAATAATAATAATAATAATAATAATAATAATACTAATAATAATACCACTACTACTATCACTACTAATACTACTTCTACCACCACCACTACTACCACCACTAATAATAATAATACTAATACTACTAATACTACTACTATTAATAATAATAATAATACCACTACCACTACTACTACCACTACCACTACCACTACTACTACTACTACTACTACTACTACTATTACTACTACCCCCTCCTATAGTTTTATCACCCCTACCAGTATCTACATTGATAAAATTATGTCCCTTTATTTTTTATTTATTTTTTTTTTTTTTAGGAAACGAATCTATTAGGTATAACCCCCCCCCCCTCCTTCCCCTTTGTTTTCCATTTGAAACTGTTTCATTGTTAAAATTTAAATGAAATAAATTTTGGAGATTTCCTATTGCCTATTCTAATAAAATAGTCGTTAAGCGTTTCTATACTATTTTTTGCTGACTCTTTCCTTTTTATAATAATAATACAAATATTAGTAAAAATTTAATTTTATTAAAAATCTGATCATCTTTTCGAACCGTTTCCATGTATATGGCTGTTTGGTAATAATAGCACGAACAGTTTCGTAAAAAGATATAGAGAATTTTGGAGAGTAGAAAGTGACTAACTTTCAGCAGCCTCGTAACTCTCGCTTCCCGTATTTTGTCCCTTAGTCTTCACACTCCATGAGCGATGTTTCTGGCAAAGGGGGAAGAATTGCTGTTTTTGTGGGTCAGAATCTATCCATCTAACACTTATCGTTGACTTTGAAGTAGTATTTTTTTTTTAGCTCCTTACAGCAAGTGGCTTCATGCCTTGTCTGGAGCGATTAAAAAATAAATAAATAAAATTCCCCTCCTGCCCCCTACCTCTACGACTAACATGCAGAACTGTAAGTTTAATGTGAACAAATATCTTGCTGTACAAATCCACAATTAGCCCACCACCACCACGTCCGCCAGAAATCTGGCCTATATCATAGAAGCCCCTTACGTTTCAGCGGCAATATGCCCCTTGTTTGGGGTGAATAAAAATAATTAAAATAGAGAAGCTGATGAAAAGATTTGAGAATAATTAAACGAATGGCCGAAATTCGAATATTTGTGGGGACGGTTCCTGACAGGAATCTGTTCAAATTGGATTTGAAGACGACCATCGGAATTTCCCGGTGACCGATTGTAAACCCATTTCCCTCCAAAAAAAGAGGAAATCATTAGTGTTTCTTTACTATCGGCCCGCCATGCAGAAGTTTTACAGAGTCCAGTTTTTTGGTGTGGATACTGTTAAAAGGGGGCCTGGTTCCAAAAGTTTAGCCGAAGGAACCGATCTTCTGCGGTGTCAGAATGTCTACGGAACATGAAGAGTCGTAAGTGGAACTTGGGTTTACTTTCGGCAGTCTCGTCACTCTCGTTTCCCCCTATGTCGGACGAGGTGGTTGTGTGGACACACATCAACACTAAAACAACACTAAAACAACACTAAAACAACACTAAGACAACACTAAAACAACACTAAGACAACATTAAAACAACACTAAAACAACACTCAGACAACACTAAGACAACACTAAGACAACACTAAAACAACACTAAGACAACATTAAAACAACACTAAAACAACACTAAATCAACACTAAGACAACACTAAGACAACACTAAGACAACACTAAGACAACACTAAATCAACACTAAGACCACACTAAATCAACCCTAAGACAACACTAAGACAACACTAAACCAACACTCAAACAACACTAAAACAACACTAAAACAACACTCAAACAACACTAAGACAACACTAAGACAACACTAAAACAACACTAAAACAAGAGCTGTCAAATGTCGGATGAGCTCTTCTGGATCCAACGACCATCCATACTGATGGGGGAGGGTAGAAATTGGATCTTCAGTTTATTTTTGGCAGTTTTGAAACTCCGGCTATTTTGTCCTTTACTACTCGCATTCCATGAGTAATGTTTCTGACAAAGGGGGAAGAATCACTGTCTTCTGAATCGACTGTTGGTTTGAATGGGTGGTAAGTGCAAGTTTAAATTCTCTCATAATATTCATCATCATTTAATTGTCGATCTATCCATCTCCTTAACCTTTATAATTGAGTGGTTCTTCAGCTTTGATGCATTAGTCAAAAAAGGAGCAGGCACTTGCTTGTAGGATGGTCTCGCATGATCAAACAGAACTAAAATTATAGCTGGATTTTGTGGGGAGCTGGATTTTGTGGGGAGCTGGATTTTGAAAGAGCTGGATTTTGTGGGGAGCTGGATTTTGAGGGAGCTGGATTTTGAGGGAGCTGGATTTTGGGGGGAGCTGGATTTTCCCCACACTAAAAATCGATCTTGTGCCTGACTCCTTGTGGAAGGCAGATTTTACCATCCACCCCCATTCCCCCCCCCCACAATTTTTTACTCTACCCCACCCCCAAAAATATTTTGAGTTAAAAAATTAAAAAATTAAAAAATGTCCCCCCCCACCAAAATTTTTTTACCCCCCATCAAAAAAAATTTTTTACCCCCCATCAAAAAATTTTTTTTTTTACTCTCCCCTACCCTAAGAAATATTTTAAGTTTAAAAAAAAAAAAATTTGCGCCCCTCCACCCCCACTCCCCCCGCTAAAAAGAACAAGTGGCCAGCAGAAAGTGCAAATCTTTAAATTGAAAGTTAAAATTCTTATTTCTTTACATTTGTGGTGAATCGAGATGCGATTCGAACGAACGCCCAAAAGTGAATGGCTTGAATAGCTACCCCCACCGTTCTCCAGTTCGTTTCGATACGCTCTCCTCTTCACTTCCAAAAATCAAGTTAGTTTTCATGGGAATGTTTCACAACCGATAAATAACGTTTCACACCCCAAATCTGACAAGACTACGTCAAATTAACAAGCCTATGCGAACTGAGAAAACCCCTTTAAGAGACAGTGAAGCAAACAGACAAGACAGATCCAACCTGGTAAGCCTCGAAAAGACCCACAAGAACATACGCTCCCCCCAGGCCGGGGGAAGGCGAGAAGAAAAGAACACTTCAAAACTCACGTACAAGCTCTTTTACCCTGCGCACATCTACACACACATTAACAGAACGAGGTAAACCTACACATACTTACACAGTGCCACATTGTCTAATACTCACATACGCATATTACTAACACGCGCATATTTACACCAACAAATATATATACGCATACACATCCTTAGTTCACTGAACATTTTCCTACCAAAATTTTAAATATAAACTTTTTGAAATGAATATTCACTGACTTTTATATTTATGTAAACTTATAGTTATATGAATGTTTTTTTTTATTTAATAATGTTTTCCTTAATTTTTCATTTATAAAAACTCTATTCATGTTAAGTTAGCACTTGCTAACTGGTGACCCTAATATTAGTCTTAATCTGCATTCCATGTCCATTATAATATGCATACACGCCCGTTGGCCGAGATCAAAGTGTAGTATCTGTTCCGATGGATACTGCACCCTCATAGACTGGTATCATCTTGGCCTTCGGGTCATGATTTCACCGGTCTGTGGGTTTGTCCTGTGCAGTTCTAGGAGGTCCACCCTCCCAGGCTTTGCCTCCCCTCTTTGGGGTGGAGTAAGTTTATCGCTTACTGTCTGAGGCGCCCCTACCGGGGAATGCCGACGGGACTGCCCATGCATTTTTTGTAGGCCAGAGTGCTCACCTTCTCGGGCGCTGACTTTTCAAATCCCACTTTCCCGACCTTGTGTCACATCTTACCTTGTGAGAGGAAGATAAATAAAACGCCCGTATATATGCCTATTTCCTTCCAACGCCATAATAGGCCATACATTCATTTCCTTGCGGGCATTAGGTATTAACAGGAAATCCTGACGATGAATGCGAAAAACTAAACAATGCTGTGCACCGCCCCATAACGCCGTACAACGTTTTTATTATTTTTTTAACTTTTTATATTTTTCGGTTAGTTTGCGTTCCAGGGTGCGGTCCAACACTGTTCTCAGCACCGATCGGGGTGGGCATGTTGTAAGAAATAGTGTGATTAATTGAAATAGATTTCAGTAAATTTATACTCTTTTATCCCTCGAGGCACACCCTGCGTTTCACGTAATTCAGTGCAGCGCCTGGAACCTCTTATTAATATTAATGTTCTCATTTAAAAAAAAATATCTATCAATAGGCCCACGTACTGTCTACCTAGCTCCAGCCCCTATCCCATCGCCGCAATGTTGCATGCCTGTGCTTGTTTTACAGGTACTTCCACGGAATCTGCTCCGACGAACTTTTTTTTATTTATTTATTTATTTTTTTAACATAGTTCACCCCAAACAAGGCGGGCCGCCACTGTAGACGTAAGGGGCTACTGAGAAAAAAGAAAGGGGGAGAAGGTAGGGGGGTCAACCTAACTTGGGATCTGCGCAGCGAGATGTCTGTTTACATTAGTTTTAAATTTATGCATGTCTGTACTGTTGCGGAAACAGGGGGCAGGGAGGGAGTTCCAGAGGCCAGCAGCATGAGGAAAGAAGCTATTTGAGTAGAAGGCTCTCCGGCATCTGGGAACCTCTACAGTGAATGAATGAGATTTAGTTGATTGTCGAGTTAGTCTAGTGAATTTACGTCGAGGGGGCACCAGAGTAGCCAATTCATCGAAGCATAATCCATTGAAGTATTTGTAAAACAAGCACAAGGATGCTACATTGCAGCGATGGGACAGAGGCTGGAGCTTGGTTGACAGTGAGGGACCTATTAGGTTGGCGACTCTTTTTTGGACCTTGTCAAGGAGGGAGAGACTAGTAGATGATGCACCAGCCCAGATGTGGCAACAATACTCCATGCATGGGCGGATCGTGGCTTTGTAGAAATACAGGATAATGTCAGGTGTGAGGAGTTTACTAGCACGGTAAAGGGAGCCAACCTTCTTTGCAGCAGCCTTGGCAATGTCTTCAATGTATTTGTTTACTCTAATATCTTCTTTCTTCGAACCATTTTGGAATTCACTTCCTGCTCCCTGTTTCCCTGACTGTACCAACATGCAGAAATGTACTACAACAACAATTACTACTACTACAACTACTACTACTAGTATTTTGAAACGTACCTTGCAATATTTCTGGGGTGGTGTACACTCCTGCGTAAACAATGACGTCGCATTTTTTATGCATGGGTGCAAGTTGTTCAGCCGGTACTTCTTACTGGATACCGAGCACACGTAACACCGAAGCTCGGACGAATTGTTTACTGAAAAAAAAAAAAAACAAAGCAAAAAGACATTGACTGAAAATAAAAATTGTTTTTATTTTTTTATACTAAGAAGTCGCCACTTAACAAGGTCAAGGGTCAAGGGTCAATAAGATTGTCAGTTCGATGGTGAAGAATACAACGAGAGGATTGAAAACGATGAATGGAATAAAAAAAAAATGGATTACTTAAGAGGACAAGTATTTGTTGACGTTGGACTTGAAGATGACCATGTTGTAGTCTTCAGGGAAGCAAACCCGTGGTAATGTGTTCCATATCAACCAACACATCAACCAAGCAACGAAAACTTTTACGAGATAAATATTTGGTGCTTATGCAGTTTACGGACCGGGCTTTTTTTTAGATCGGATTTTCAAGTTAAATTCAATTTTTACTGTATCTGTTATTTAATAAATTGTTGGATGAAAGCACAGAATAATTAATAAAGCCCCCCCCCTTCTCCTCCCCATATTAAGAATGGGTTTCTAAATAATAACGCTATTATTTCAGCACGCTCTGTAAACTAGAACATTGACGTTTTCATTTTTTGCTGATTTTTTTTTTTAGTTCCTATTTACGGCAAGAGTTAGACACAAGGTCGGTTTTTGCCGTGGGCAAAATCCAGCTCCCCAAAAAAGGGCATTCTGAATTCGTAAAAAAAAAAAAAAAATTGCCTCAGTTTAGAAGGATTTCTCCTTCACTAATTTAAGACGGTAAAGATTAAGTGTAGTATCAGAACAGATACTACACTTTGCTCCTACCCAAAAGTTGCCTTTTTTATATATACTAGAAGTGATCTCTTATATTTTAGTTATTTTTTTAATAAGAGAGATTTGGTATCTGCGTGTCTGAAGCCGGAACTATACTATGACTACAAAAAATAATATATTTTACTGTTCAATTCAGAAAGGGGCAGTGCAGTATCTGTTCTTCTTTCATGAGACCATCCACCCAGGCATTATCCACTCCATTTGGAGTACGTAATGTAGTCTCTATCCATGAAACTATAATATTATTTTTGTTACATTTGAAGCCAAAACTACAACTTACGAATACAATTCCGGGGAAATGGTGTAGTATCTGTTCTGTCATGATATCATCCTCCTAGGCATCATCTCCTCATTTTTAATTAGGGGGGGGAGGGGGTTGTATATCTATTTTGATTTCATAAAACATTACTCCTTTATGGAGGGTGGGTGGGTGGAGGGTAAGGTAGTATTTATTCTGTTTTCATGAGACCATCATCCCAGTCATTACCTCCTCATTTGGTGGGCAACATATTATTGCTAGTATAAATAATAGGGATTTGAATATTATTTAACTAAATTTGAACGTCTAAATAATGTTTCAAATGCCCAATTAAAATCGGATGTCTTGCTGGCTTGACAGGTGGGGAGCGAGCTCAAAGCGTTCTCTCGAATAATGGCTATGGAGAGGCACTCGTAGAGCCACGTCAACTCACAATCGTCTCCTTGATAGATTCATGTGGTTGAGGAAGTCTCGCGTGGTGGGGGCCTAACCCTAAACCTAAACCCTAACCCTAACTCAAAACACTAACCTTAACCCTAACCCTAAACCCTAACCCTGAACCATAACCCTGAACACTAACCTTAACCCTAACCCTAAACCCTAACCCTGAACACTAACCTTAACCCTAACCCTAAACCCTAAACCCTAACCCTAAACACTAACCTTAACTCTAAACCCTAAACCCTTACCCTAAACCCTAACTGTAAACCTAACTCTAACCCTAAACCCTAACCCTAAACCCTAACCCTAACTCTAAACCCTAAACCCTTACCCTAAACCCTAACTCTAAACCTAACTCTAACCCTAAACCCTAACCCTAACTCTAAAGTCTAACCCTAACCCTAACCCTAAACCCTAACTCTAAACACTAACCTTAAACCTACACCCTAAACCCTAAACCCTAACTCTAAACACTAACCTTAACCTTAAACCCTAAACTCTAACCCTAACCCTAAACCCAAAACCTAACTCTAACCCTAACCCTAACCCTAACCCTAAACCCAAAACCTAACTCTAACCCTAACCCTAAGCCTAACTCTAAACCCTAACTCTAAACCCTAACCCTAACTCTAAACCCTAACCCTAACTCTAACCCTAACCCTAACTCTAAACCCTAAACCTAACTCTAACCCTAAGCCTAACTCTAAACCCTAACTCTAAACCCTAACCCTAACCCTAACTCTAAACCCTAACCCTAACCCTAAACCCTAAACCTAACTCTAACTCTAACCCTAACTCTAACTCTAACCCTAACCCTTACTCTAAACCCTAACCCTAACTCTAAACCCTAACCCTAACCCTAACTCTAACTCGTCTCCACAGTGATCAGTTGAAATACGAATCTGTCGGAAAGACTGGCATATTTGTATCGCTTGCGCCCTCCCCCCCTGCTGACACTGCGACATGGCTGATTCTGTTACTGACGATGGCACAAAAGTGTCGACACAAGCTGCATTTCATATTAGTGACGTGTCGTCTGAGATGTGAAACACCTTCAGGCCATCAGGTCGTTTGCCATCCATTCGGTCGGGGCCAACCGGCTCCAAGATCGATAGAAAGCCAGCGATGTCACGGGTCGTCGGACGACATGATTTAGAGTGTTGTGTTTAGAGAATCTATTGACGCTCCACCCGTGATAGGCGTTAGGGTTAGGGTTAGGGTTAGGGTTAGGGTTAGGGTTAGCGTGAACTCAATGCATGTAAACAATTTTTGTTTATTATACTTGATCACGTTGTGTAAATAATGGCGGAAATAATCAAAAATTAATAAATTACGTATATTATTCAGCTGTATTCATTTGTAATTTTAAAAGATTAAGTCATTCGTAAACTAATTTACATAAAATATAAAGAAACTTTAATGTGACGACACCCCATGCCTAATGTTCGTCAAACGACATCGTTGAGAATACTTTATTTAGGGAATGTATCAGCGATCGGTTGGAATACAATGATTCCTAACACTAACGCTAACCCTAACCCAAACCCTAATCCTAACGCAACCCCAACCCTAACCCCAACCCAACCCCAACTCCAACCCCAACCCAACCCAACCCAACCCAACCCAACCCAACCCAACCCCAACCCCAACCCCACCCCAACCCAACCCCAACCTCAACCCTAACCCAAACCCCAACCCCAACCCCAACCCTAACCCCAACCCCAACACAACCCAACCCAACCCAACCCCAACCCAAACCCCAACTCCAAACCCTAACTCTAACCCCAACCCCAACCCCAACCCAACCTCAACCCAACCCCAACCCCAACCCTAACCCTAACCCCAATTAGAAGACCAGTGTATTTTAATCACTTACTGCCACGTGGCCAGGATTTGTCGCTGATTCTGTTATTGACGATTGGCCAACTTTTATTTAGGGATCAAAACAAACATTTTTAAATTGGTTTTATAAAAAATAAAACAAATAGACAATTGGTAACTTTTTCAACTATTTTTTAATGCATTCTGCTAATCATCATCATCATCATCATCATCATCATCATCATCATCGGTGTAGCGTCCATTTTTCATGCTGCCATGTGTTGGACGGCTTTAAGAAATTGACTTCCCCAAAAAACTATCTCTTTGTCTCAAGTCAATTTTTATCACTTCCTCCAATCTTTTCCTTAGCCTTCTCCCGTTAACTGGACCTGCTACCTTAACTGTTCTACATCTACTGACCCAAGAACTCTCATCCCATCCATTCCTTCAATGTGTCTCCTTATTTTGCACGCATCTCCCTATACTGTCCAGATTCAATCTCCCTCTGAGGTCATCAGAACTAAGTATGTCTTTAAAACTCATGTTACACATCCATTTTATCATTCTCATGTCATTTCTCTCCAAGCATCGCATGTCCTCAACCCTCACTGTCCAGGTCTCACTTCCATGCATCATCACACTGTCTGAGAGACTCTTCCCTTGGTCGACAGCGGTAACGCTCTGCTGGTTAGTAATGGCAAAAGTTCCTTGAACTTACTTCATCCACTCCTAACTCTTGCAATCACACTATCACCTGCTCCACTCTGCGCTTTTTTAATTTTCCGTAATTTTTGGTGTAGATATCTACTTTTTCCTATTTTCCTATTTTTACTATTTACTCGATAATTTTCCGTAATTTTTGGTGTAGATATCTACTTTTTCCTATTTTCCTATTTTTACTATTTACTCGATAATTTTCCGTAATTTTTGGTGTAGATATCTACTTTTTCCTGATACGTAAGTATATCAAAGAGTTTTCCTGTTGAACTGCCATATTTCACCTGTGCACCGTTTTTTTGTTTTTTTTAAATAAATATGTTTTTTTTTCTTTTACAATTAAAATAATTGATTTTTGGTCTTGAAACAAATATATTTTGTCTTTCAAATGTGCTTCATGTGAAATTTCTACTTAAAAATACTTTTTAATAAAAAACTGTTTTTCTCTTATGTTTAGATTTTGCGTTTTTACGGCCCAAAAGCCACTCGAGGTTAAGGGTTAATGAGATGGCTAGACTGACAGTTGAATGATGACGAATGCTATAAAAAGATTGAAACTATCGACATACCATCCACTCAAAAGTAAAGCCGATCCAGAAAATAGCAATGAAATGATAGGGGTTAAAAGACAAAGTAAGTACATAGATATAAAGCGAGAATCAAAGGGTTAGGGTTAGGTTCAAATCAAAGGATTAGGGTTAGGTTCAAACCAAAGGATTAGGGTTAGGTTAAAATCAAAGGATTAGGGTTAGGATCAAACCAAAGGATTAGGGTTAGGGTCAAATCAAAGGGTAAGGATTAGGGTTAGGGTCAAATCAAATCAAATCAAAGAATTAGGGTTAGGGTTAAACCAAAGGATTAGGGTTAAGTTCAAACCAAAGGGTTAGGGTTAGGATTAGGGTAAAACCAAAGGATTAGGGTTAGGGTTGGGGTTAAACCGAAGGATTAGAGTTAGGTTCAAACCAAAGGGTAAGGGTTAGGATTAGGGTAAAACCAAAGGATTAGGGTTAGGTTCAAATCAAAGGATTAGGGTTAGGTTCAAATCAAAGGATTAGGGTTAGGTTCAAATCAAAGGATTAGGGTTAGGATCAAACCAAAGGATTAGGGTTAGGGTCAAATCAAAGGGTAAGGATTAAGGTTAGGGTCAAATCAAATCAAATCAAAGAATTAGGGTTAGGGTTAAACCAAAGGATTAGGGTTAAGTTCAAACCAAAGGGTTAGGGTTAGGATTAGGGTAAAACCAAAGGATTAGGGTTAGGGTTAGGATCAAACCAAAGGATTAGGGTTAGGTTCAAATCAAAGGGTAAGGATTAGGGTTAGGGTCAAATCAAATCAAATCAAAGAATTAGGGTTAGGGTTAAACCAAAGGATTAGGGTTAAGTTCAAACCAAAGGGTTAGGGTTAGGATTAGGGTAAAACCAAAGGATTAGGGTTAGGGTTGGGGTTAAACCAAAGGATTAGAGTTAGGTTCAAACCAAAGGGTAAGGGTTAGGGTTAGGGTAAAACCAAAGGATTAGGGTTAGGTTCAAACCAAAGGATTAGGGTAAGGGTTGGGGTTAGGGTAAAACCAAAAAGTTAGGGTTAGGGTTAGGGTTAGGGGCAACCACAGGATTAGGGTTACGGTTAAGGTGAAACAAAAGGGTTAGGGTTAGGGTCAGACCAAAGGGTTAGGGTTAGGGTTAAATCAAATGGTTAGGGTTAGATTCAAACCAAAGGGTAAGGGTAGGGTGAAACCAAAGGGTTAGGGTTAGGGTTAAACCAAAGGGTTGTGGTTAGGGTCAAACCAAAGGATTAGGGTTAGGTTCAAACCAAAGGGTTAGGGCTAGGGTTAAACCAAAGGATTAGGGTTAGGGTTAGAGTAAAACCAAAAGGTTAGGGTTAGGGGCAACCAAAGGATTAGGGTTAGGGTTAGGGTCAAACTAAAGGGTTAGGGTTAGGGTCAGACCAAAGGTTAGGGTTAGGGTTAGACCAAAGGGCTAGGGTTATGGTTAGGGTCAAACCAAAGGGTTAGTGTAAAATTAAAGGTCCACTTTCTACTCTCCTTCAGTATGGATGGCCGTTGGCTCCGATGGAGCTCATCTAGTAGTGTCCACACTGACCGAGAGTGGTAGCACCAGTCAGGGTGCAATTCTATTCGTTAAATAGAATCCATTGTTTGAGGAATACTTAATTTCAAAATGAAAATATATACCTAAAATGGAATCCATAAACACAGCATAAAATCTTTTCCTAATAAGACCCCAAAAGGGGGTTGATGTGCCCCATAAAACAAAAGAATCAGACCAAACGAAGCTTGTTTATAATGTTTACATGTTTTTATAGGAAAAAAGGGTGGCCTACCTGCTTGTAAAGTATCCTGTACGCTAACAGCCATAATCAGTATCAGCCGATAGAAATGTGCGTCCATAGTCCCCATGGAAATCCAGCGAGCTGAGAAAAGTCAAGCGACGTTGAGCGAAGTACAAATAATGACTTTTCATTCATCAATAATTGTTTATCGATCTTTTTAATATTTAATGGAAACTCTGTAATGTGTAAAGTAGTTAAATGCTAACACATTTACTCATTTATTAAACACACTCTCACACACACAACCATACACACACACACACGCACATATATATATATATATATATATGGGAAGAGAAGGATGAAGGTAATCCGACGTGATGGTAAAATGAAAAAGGAAAACCAAAAACTGGATGTTTTTTATGTGTACATCAACGTTTCGTCTTTATTTATAAGACTTCATCAGGATGATGATATAGGGAAAAAGATATCATGCAAGCACAGATACATGTAGGGTAGACATGTTGGGAAGAAAAATAAAATAAAATGAAAAATAATGGCAGCGTCTTGCTGGACGTCCGTACTTGTTAGAGAATGAAAATGAGTGGGAGAAAAAAGGGGAAGGGTGGAGGGAGCAAGGACTACTGTGGCTGGCGATGAGAGAAAGAGGTGGGGGATGAGCAGGGGTAAAATGGATGGCAGAGAGAGATTGGAGGGAGAGGGGGAGGGGGTGTTTGACCAGATGGCTGTGGTCGAGATTGAAGGGGAAGAGTGAGTTGGAATGTTTGTTATTTAGATGCTGTATATTACATATTTCAGCAATGTACCACGGTTTCATCCAAAAGGGCAGATTTAGACATCTTTAGTAATCTGCCCTTTTGTATGAAACCGCGGTACATTGCTGAAATATGTAATATACAGTATCTAAATAAATTATATTAGCTCTCTTATATGATGAGCACTTTATTTGATTTCTTTTCATATACAATCTGACACTCTCTCTCTCTCTCTCTCTATATATATATATATATATATATATAGGAGTATTAGAAGGGTATCACAATGCAAGAAATGGAAATATGTCGGCGTTGAGAAGTAAGACAAAAACAAGAGATTTTAATTTATATATTTAAAAAAAAATTTTTTTCATAATTTTTTTCCTATATAGCAAATCTTACTTGATTAGGCAAGACTTCAACACTGTGATGTAATGTGTGTGACCGTGTTCCATAATATATTTCGAGGAAGACCTCTTTGTCAAATGGTAGGTGTTTCAAATCTCAAAAAACGTGCGTGATGGCAATATTGCTTATAACGCAGTAAATATTAATATCCACAGCAAATATATATATATATACATATATATATATTACAGAAGATCAGAACAACATAGGCGACCTATAGTTTGCCTTTTGCCAGACTCTCTTCAGCCTCTGCTTATGTCTGTCACCCCGGAAAATAACAGCTCGCTCGCTGTGTGTCTTTTCTACGATATTTCAATCCACAACTTTATTTTCATTTTTGTTATTTTTTTTACTAATTCGGCATCTCTACCCGCAAATTTTACGTCGTGGCCAAGTAAAAAAAAAAAATGTTTCTCTTTTTTTCTTTGATCTGTGACACTATGTAGTGTGGCCTGCGCTCGCCTTCTCTTCATTTCTGGTGTCACGGAAATAAAAATAAAAAATGAAAAAATAAAAAATGAAAAGTTAATAAAATTGAAATATAAGCCAAATTAGCAATACAAGATTAATTTATTATTTTTTTAAATTTTTTTTTACATTAATCCTATCGATTACGGAATAAAATTCCTTCTTCAGGGGTGACCAGTATTGAGTCATATTTTTTTTTTTTTTTTTTCATCAAAAAACAAGAATAAAGAAACTTATTTCTTTGTTAATTTGATAAACGTCCTTGGTGGTACGACGTCATCGCCGTGCTGTAAGAATGGCGGTTAAGAATCAAATCCGGTGTCGAACGAAAAAAGCGCTGGCACGCTGTCAAGTAAAGTGTGTGGTTATCGCTCAAGTTTCAGAGTATTGCAGGGAAAGTTAATAAAATTGAAATATAAGCCAAATTAGCAATACAAGATTAATTTATTATTTTAAAAAAAAAAAAAAAATATGACTCAATACTGGTCACCCCTGAAGAAGGAATTTTATTCCGTAATCGATAGGATTAATGTAAAAAAAAAAAAAATAATAATAAAAGTAATCACATATGAATTAATTTTTATGAGAAGCCTTTTATGCTAGACCTTGTCAAAGGCTTTTGATATATGAAGCGCTATCGCCGTAGCTTCATCTGTCTTGTCCAGTGTATGGCATATGCGTTCAGAGATGACTGTTAGGATATCCACAGTACTTAAGGCTTCTACCCGGTCATGGTTGTCGGAACAAGAAAAATCTACATCCGTGGATTAAATAGAGCGTACAGTTCGAAAATTTGTGTAGATTCTCGAGTTCGTACGTGAAGAAGATTGGAGGTTACATCGGTCGAAACGTTGTGAAAATAACATCCAAAACGAGAACGATAGACTGAATAATCTAAATAAATCAGAATCATATCAAGAGTTATCTCCCTTCCAACATAAATTTTATTTCTTTTTCTGTATAAGTTAAAAAAATGGGCAAACAAAACAAAACTTAAAAACTGAATAAATTCACTGTATCCCAGGCAATGCCGGGTAGGTATAGCCAATAGTAGATAAATAAATAAAAAAATAAACGAAAAAAATCGAACGTGATGGTAACGCGTCTATCAAGCGTAGAAAACTCACAAATAAATGTGATTTATCGATTAGCTGAGCGATAAACGAATGGGGAGTTTTTAATCATTTTTCTATAGTTTTAATCGGGGAATTATTGGCTTGACGGGGAAGCCGATGCCTTTCGTCAACTGGACACAAATGAATATTTTATACAAACAGTCAATCTACTATAACAGATCGTTAGAGAGCGCAAACAGGCTGTAAACACACGGTTGCCTGGACACCTTCTCTCATAGGATACAATGGACATTCCCTGTAACATTGCATACACTAATTTTCATTCAAACCATGAGACAATTTTTCCAAATGCCCACCAATGATCCAGATACTACACTTTGATCCTGATCCCAAATTATCTGAATCATTTAGAAAGCCAATGTTAGATTTAGGACATGAATTTTCGAGAACAAATGATATAATAGTTGTCATTTTCATTCTCTCAAAGATATGAATTTAATTTTTTTCGTTTTTCCTTTTGACCCCCGCTCAAAAAAAAAATATTACATATTGCCACTGAAAGGTAAGGGGCTACTTTGATAGGGACCAGAATTTCAAGAGGAAACCTAAGCGGGAAGCTGGACAGCAAGATGTTTGTTCACATTATATTTAAATTTCTGCATATTCGTACAGCCGGGGAAACAGGGAGCAGGGAAGGAATTCAAAAGGCAAGCTATTAGTGTAAAATATAAATTCCCGTCATCTAGGGACCTCTACAGTGAAGAGGTGAAATTTTGCTGCTAGTTGTGTGCTTCTGAAGTATAAAAAAATATATTTATTTTGATTTTGTTTCATTGAATGAATTGATTCAATATTTTTTTAATGTATATTAAACAATCCTAACGTCGGGTGTGCTTGGCCTCGAGACTGTTAAATTTTTTCAGGACATTGGACGGAGGATTTCAACGTCTAGGCACGAGCCCCGTGAGTCAGCCTGGTTGTTCCAACGCATCTCCCTGGCTATCGTTGGTGGCAACGCTATGTCAGTAACGGCGGCGTCACTTCCGTTCTAATCGTCATCTGTTGACTCTCTCTTTCTTTCTCTCCCCCTCTCTATCACCCTATGTCTGTATCTGTCTCTTTGTTTCTCTTTCTTTCTCATCCCCCTCTCTATCTACCTATGTCTGTATCTGTCTCTTTGCTTCTCTTTCTTTCTCTCCCCCTCTCTATCTACCTATGTCTGTATCTGTCTCTTTGCTTCTCTTTCTTTCTCTCCCCTCTCTATCTACCTATGTCTGTATCTGTCTCTTTGCTTCTCTTTCTTTCTCTCCCCCTCTCTATCTACCTATGTCTGTATCTGTCTCTTTGCTTCTCTTTCTTTCTCTCCCCCTCTCTATCTACCTATATCTCTATCTGTCTCTTTGCTTCTCTTTCTTTCTCTCCCCCTCTCTATCTACCTATGTCTGTATCTGTCTCTTTGCTTCTCTTTCTTTCTCTCCCCCTCTCTATCTACCTATGTCTGTATCTGTCTCTTTGCTTCTCTTTCTTTCTCTCCCCTCTCTATCTACCTATGTCTGTATCTGTCTCTTTGCTTCTCTTTCTTTCTCTCCCCCTCTCTATTTACCTATGTCTCTATCTGTCTCTTTGCTTCTCTTTCTTTCTCTCCCCCTCTCTATCTACCTATGTCTCTATCTGTCTCTTTGCTTCTCTTTCTTTCTCTCCCCCTCTCTATCTACCTATGTTTGTATCTGTCTCTTTGCTTCTCTTTCTTTCTCTCCCCTCTCTATCTACCTATGTCTGTATCTGTCTCTTTGCTTCTCTTTCTTTCTCTCCCCCTCTCTATCTACCCATGTCTGTATCTGTCTCTTTGCTTCTCTTTCTTTCTCTCCCCCTCTCTATCTACCTATGTCTGTATCTGTCTCTTTGTTTCTCTTTCTTTCTCTCCCCCTCTCTATCTACCTATGTCTGTATCTGTCTCTTTGCTTCTCTTTCTTTCTCTCCCCCTCTCTATCTACTTATGTCTGTATCTGTCTCTTTGCTTCTCTTTCTTTCTCTCCCCCTCTCTATCTACCTATGTCTGTATCTGTCTATTTGCTTCTCTTTCTTTCTCTCCCCCTCTCTATCTACCTATGTCTGTATCTGTCTCTTTGTTTCTCTTTCTTTCTCTCCCCCTCTCTATCTACCTATGTCTGTATCTGTCTCTTTTCTTCTCTTTCTTTCTCTCCCCCTCTCTATCTACCCATGTCTGTATCTGTCTCTTTGCTTCTCTCTCTGTCTCTCCCCTTCTCTATCTACCTATGTCTGTATCTGTCTCTTTGCTTCTCTTTCTTTCTCTCCCCCTCTCTATTTACCTATGTCTGTATCTGTCTCTTTTCTTCTCTTTCTTTCTCCCCCCCTCTCTATCTACCTATGTCTCTATCTGTCTCTTTGCTTCTCTTTCTTTCTCTCCCCCTCTCTATCTACCTATGTCTGTATCTGTCTCTTTGCTTCTCTTTCTTTCTCTCCCCCTCTCTATCTACCTATGTCTGTATCGGTCTCTTTGCTTCTCTTTCTTTCTCTCCCCCTCTCTATCTACCTATGTTTGTATCTGTCTCTTTGCTTCTCTTTCTTTCTCTCCCCCTCTCTATTTACCTATGTCTGTATCTGTCTCTTTGTTTCTCTTTCTTTCTCTCCCCCTCTCTATCTACCTATGTCTGTATCTGTCTCTTTGCTTCTCTTTCTTTCTCCCCCCCTCTCTATCTACCTATGTCTGTATCTGTCTCTTTGCTTCTCTTTCTTTCTCTCCCCCTCTCTATCTACCTATGTCTGTATCTGTCTCATTGCTACTCTTTCTCTCCCCCTCTCTATCTACCTATGTCTGTATCTGTCTCTTTGCTTCTCTTCCTTTCTCTCCCCCTCTCTATCTACCTATGTCTGTATCGGTCTCTTTGCTTCTCTTTCTTTCTCTCCCCTCTCTATCTACCTATGTCTGTATCTGTCTCTTTGCTTCTCTTTCTTTCTCTCCCCCTCTCTATCTACCTATGTCTGTATCTGTCTCTTTGCTTCTCTTTCTTTCTCTCCCCCTCTCTATCTACCTATGTCTGTATCTGTCTCTTTGTTTCTCTTTCTTTCTCTCCCCCTCTCTATCTACCTATGTCTGTATCTGTCTCTTTGCTTCTCTGTCTTTCTCTCCCCCTCTCTATCTACTTATGTCTGTATCTGTCTCTTTGCTTCTCTTTCTTTCTCTCCCCCTCTCTATCTACCTATGTCTGTATCTGTCTCTTTTCTTCTCTTTCTTTCTCCCCCCCTCTCTATCTACCTATGTCTGTATCTGTCTCTTTGCTTCTCTTTCTTTCTCTCCCCCTCTCTATCTACCCATGTCTGTATCTGTCTCTTTGCTTCTCTCTCTGTCTCTCCCCTTCTCTATCTACCTATGTCTGTATCTGTCTCTTTGCTTCTCTTTCTTTCTCTCCCCCTCTCTATTTACCTATGTCTGTATCTGTCTCTTTTCTTCTCTTTCTTTCTCCCCCCCTCTCTATCTACCTATGTCTCTATCTGTCTCTTTGCTTCTCTTTCTTTCTCTCCCCCTCTCTATTTACCTATGTCTGTATCTGTCTCTTTTCTTCTCTTTCTTTCTCCCCCCCTCTCTATCTACCTATGTCTCTATCTGTCTCTTTGCTTCTCTTTCTTTCTCTCCCCCTCTCTATCTACCTATGTCTGTATCTGTCTCTTTGCTTCTCTTTCTTTCTCTCCCCCTCTCTATCTACCTATGTCTGTATCTGTCTCTTTGTTTCTCTTTCTTTCTCTCCCCCTCTCTATCTACCTATGTTTGTATCTGTCTCTTTGTTTCTCTTTCTTTCTCTCCCCCTCTCTATTTACCTGTGTCTGTATCTGTCTCTTTGCTTCTCTTTCTTTCTCTCCCCCTCTCTATTTACCTATGTCTGTATCTGTCTCTTTGCTTCTCTTTCTTTCTCTCCCCCTCTCTATCTACCTATGTTTGTATCTGTCTCTTTGCTTCTCTTTCTTTCTCTCCCCCTCTCTATCTACCTATGTCTGTATCTGTCTCTTTGTTTCTCTTTCTTTCTCTCCCCCTCTCTATCTACCTATGTCTGTATCTGTCTCTTTGCTTCTCTGTCTTTCTCTCCCCCTCTCTATCTACTTATGTCTGTATCTGTCTCTTTGCTTCTCTTTCTTTCTCTCCCCCTCTCTATCTACCTATGTCTGTATCTGTCTCTTTTCTTCTCTTTCTTTCTCTCCCCCTCTCTATCTACCTATGTCTGTATCTGTCTCTTTGCTTCTCTTTCTTTCTCTCCCCCTCTCTATCTACCCATGTCTGTATCTGTCTCTTTGCTTCTCTCTCTGTCTCTCCCCTTCTCTATCTACCTATGTCTGTATCTGTCTCTTTGCTTCTCTTTCTTTCTCTCCCCCTCTCTATTTACCTATGTCTGTATCTGTCTCTTTTCTTCTCTTTCTTTCTCCCCCCCTCTCTATCTACCTATGTCTCTATCTGTCTCTTTGCTTCTCTTTCTTTCTCTCCCCCTCTCTATTTACCTATGTCTGTATCTGTCTCTTTTCTTCTCTTTCTTTCTCCCCCCCTCTCTATCTACCTATGTCTCTATCTGTCTCTTTGCTTCTCTTTCTTTCTCTCCCCCTCTCTATCTACCTATGTCTGTATCTGTCTCTTTGTTTCTCTTTCTTTCTCTCCCCCTCTCTATCTACTTATGTCTGTATCTGTCTCTTTGCTTCTCTTTCTTTCTCTCCCCCTCTCTATCTACCTATGTCTGTATCTGTCTATTTGCTTCTCTTTCTTTCTCTCCCCCTCTCTATCTACCTATGTCTGTATCTGTCTCTTTGTTTCTCTTTCTTTCTCTCCCCCTCTCTATCTACCTATGTCTGTATCGGTCTCTTTGCTTCTCTTTCTTTCTCTCCCCCTCTCTATCTACCTATGTCTGTATCGGTCTCTTTGCTTCTCTTTCTTTCTCTCCCCCTCTCTATCTACCTATGTTTGTATCTGTCTCTTTGCTTCTCTTTCTTTCTCTCCCCCTCTCTATTTACCTATGTCTGTATCTGTCTCTTTGTTTCTCTTTCTTTCTCTCCCCCTCTCTATCTACCTATGTCTGTATCTGTCTCTTTGCTTCTCTTTCTTTCTCCCCCCCTCTCTATCTACCTATGTCTGTATCTGTCTCTTTGCTTCTCTTTCTTTCTCTCCCCCTCTCTATCTACCTATGTCTGTATCTGTCTCATTGCTACTCTTTCTCTCCCCCTCTCTATCTACCTATGTCTGTATCTGTCTCTTTGCTTCTCTTCCTTTCTCTCCCCCTCTCTATCTACCTATGTCTGTATCGGTCTCTTTGCTTCTCTTTCTTTCTCTCCCCTCTCTATCTACCTATGTCTGTATCTGTCTCTTTGCTTCTCTTTCTTTCTCTCCCCCTCTCTATCTACCTATGTCTGTATCTGTCTCTTTGCTTCTCTTTCTTTCTCTCCCCCTCTCTATCTACCTATGTCTGTATCTGTCTCTTTGTTTCTCTTTCTTTCTCTCCCCCTCTCTATCTACCTATGTCTGTATCTGTCTCTTTGCTTCTCTGTCTTTCTCTCCCCCTCTCTATCTACTTATGTCTGTATCTGTCTCTTTGCTTCTCTTTCTTTCTCTCCCCCTCTCTATCTACCTATGTCTGTATCTGTCTCTTTTCTTCTCTTTCTTTCTCTCCCCCTCTCTATCTACCTATGTCTGTATCTGTCTCTTTGCTTCTCTTTCTTTCTCTCCCCCTCTCTATCTACCTATGTCTGTATCTGTCTCTTTGCTTCTCTCTCTGTCTCTCCCCTTCTCTATCTACCTATGTCTGTATCTGTCTCTTTGCTTCTCTTTCTTTCTCTCCCCCTCTCTATTTACCTATGTCTGTATCTGTCTCTTTTCTTCTCTTTCTTTCTCCCCCCCTCTCTATCTACCTATGTCTCTATCTGTCTCTTTGCTTCTCTTTCTTTCTCTCCCCCTCTCTATTTACCTATGTCTGTATCTGTCTCTTTTCTTCTCTTTCTTTCTCCCCCCTCTCTATCTACCTATGTCTCTATCTGTCTCTTTGCTTCTCTTTCTTTCTCTCCCCCTCTCTATCTACCTATGTCTGTATCTGTCTCTTTGCTTCTCTTTCTTTCTCTCCCCCTCTCTATCTACCTATGTCTGTATCTGTCTCTTTGTTTCTCTTTCTTTCTCTCCCCCTCTCTATCTACCTATGTTTGTATCTGTCTCTTTGTTTCTCTTTCTTTCTCTCCCCCTCTCTATTTACCTGTGTCTGTATCTGTCTCTTTGCTTCTCTTTCTTTCTCTCCCCCTCTCTATTTACCTATGTCTGTATCTGTCTCTTTTCTTCTCTTTCTTTCTCTCCCCCTCTCTATCTACCTATGTTTGTATCTGTCTCTTTGCTTCTCTTTCTTTCTCTCCCCCTCTCTATCTACCTATGTCTGTATCTGTCTCTTTGTTTCTCTTTCTTTCTCTCCCCCTCTCTATCTACCTATGTCTGTATCTGTCTCTTTGCTTCTCTGTCTTTCTCTCCCCCTCTCTATCTACTTATGTCTGTATCTGTCTCTTTGCTTCTCTTTCTTTCTCTCCCCCTCTCTATTTACCTATGTCTGTATCTGTCTCTTTGCTTCTCTTTCTTTCTCTCCCCCTCTCTATCTACCTATGTTTGTATCTGTCTCTTTGCTTCTCTTTCTTTCTCTCCCCCTCTCTATCTACCTATGTCTGTATCTGTCTCTTTGTTTCTCTTTCTTTCTCTCCCCCTCTCTATCTACCTATGTCTGTATCTGTCTCTTTGCTTCTCTGTCTTTCTCTCCCCCTCTCTATCTACTTATGTCTGTATCTGTCTCTTTGCTTCTCTTTCTTTCTCTCCCCCTCTCTATCTACCTATGTCTGTATCTGTCTCTTTTCTTCTCTTTCTTTCTCTCCCCCTCTCTATCTACCTATGTCTGTATCTGTCTCTTTGCTTCTCTTTCTTTCTCTCCCCCTCTCTATCTACCCATGTCTGTATCTGTCTCTTTGCTTCTCTCTCTGTCTCTCCCCTTCTCTATCTACCTATGTCTGTATCTGTCTCTTTGCTTCTCTTTCTTTCTCTCCCCCTCTCTATTTACCTATGTCTGTATCTGTCTCTTTTCTTCTCTTTCTTTCTCCCCCCTCTCTATCTACCTATGTCTCTATCTGTCTCTTTGCTTCTCTTTCTTTCTCTCCCCCTCTCTATTTACCTATGTCTGTATCTGTCTCTTTTCTTCTCTTTCTTTCTCCCCCCCTCTCTATCTACCTATGTCTCTATCTGTCTCTTTGCTTCTCTTTCTTTCTCTCCCCCTCTCTATCTACCTATGTCTGTATCTGTCTCTTTGCTTCTCTTTCTTTCTCTCCCCCTCTCTATCTACCTATGTCTGTATCTGTCTCTTTGTTTCTCTTTCTTTCTCTCCCCCTCTCTATCTACCTATGTTTGTATCTGTCTCTTTGTTTCTCTTTCTTTCTCTCCCCCTCTCTATTTACCTGTGTCTGTATCTGTCTCTTTGCTTCTCTTTCTCTCACATTATTTTTTTATAAATAATTGGACTTGTTAAAAAAAATTAAAAAATGGCAACCCTAACCCTAACCCTAACGCTAACTCTAATCCCTGTATTTTTTGTCTGTTTCCTTCTTTAAACATACGTTGCAATCTTCTGTTTATTTTTCAGCGAATTATTTTCTAAACAAAATGCATATTTTAACTTTAGTTATATTCAAAAAATGTATTGTTGTATCGTTTTTTTTCTAAATATTCGTCAATTTTGAGATTGCGTTACGTTTGCATACAACTCATCAGGTGAATCATCTCTTACTAACTTTTTACCATTTTCAATTTTACCATTTTTCACTGTACGTTTATTGACTCCTTCCGTCCATCTTATTCGATAACTCTTGCTTATGGCTGGCTGTTCCTCTGTCTGTCTGTTTGTCTGTCTGTCTGTCTGTCTGTGTATTTGTCTGTCTGTCTGTCTGTCTGTCTCTTCTATCTATCTCTCTCTATATATATTTATCTATCAATCTATCTATCTATCTATCTATTTATCGATCTGTCTGTCTATCTATCTATCTATCTATCTATCTATCTATCTATCTATCTATCTATCTATCTATCTATCTATCTCAACCAGTTCACATCTATCTATCTATCTATCTATCTATCTATCGATCTATCTATCTATTTATCTATCTATCTATCTATTTAT
Source organism: Sepiola atlantica (assembly GCA_963556195.1). NCBI lineage: Eukaryota > Metazoa > Mollusca > Cephalopoda > Sepiida > Sepiolidae > Sepiola > Sepiola atlantica. Next base: position 3,214,203 of record OY744547.1, read on the forward strand.
GGATCTGTCTGTCTGTATATCTATCTATCTATCTATCTATCTATCTATCTATCTATCTATCTATCTATCTATCTGTCTGTCTGTCTATCTATCTATCTATCTATCTATCTATCTATCTATCTATCTATCTATCGATCTATCTATCTATCTACCGATCTGTCTATCTATCTGTCTGTCTGTCTCCTCTATCTATGTATCTATCTATCTATCTATCTATCTATCTATCTATCTATCTATCGATCTATCTATCTATCTATCTATCTATCTATCTATCTATCTATCTATCTATCTATCTATCTATTAGTCTGTTTATCTATCGATCTATTTATCTATCGATCTATCTATCTATGTATCTATCTATCTATCGATCTGTCTATCGATCTATCTATCTGCTGTCTATCTATTTATCTATCGATCTATCTAGCTATCGAGCTGTCTATCTATCTTATTCTATCTATCTATCTATATATCTATCGATCTGTCTATCGATCTGTCTATCTATATATCGATTTGTCTATCTATCTTATTCTATCTATCTATCTATCTAAGTCTCTGTATATCTGTCTATATGTCTAAGTCTGTACAGCTGTATGTTAATCTGTGTATTTGTCTATCTATCTATCTATCTATCTATCTATCTATCTATCTATCTATCTATCTATCTATCTATCTCAACCAGTTCACATCTATCTATCGATCTATCTATCTATCTATCTGAATTTGAATTCCATTATCATCCGATTTGTTGTTATTTATTTCAATTACATTCCGTTGTAAATATCCGATCTATTTTGAGTAAAATCCCATTTTAACATTCAATCTTTGTTTCCCAACTTCTAAAATTATGTCAGAATTTTATTTTTTAAATTTCTATTTTCCATCATCACTATTGCATTTTCCATCATCACTATTGCATTTGAAAACAGTAACCATCTTGTCTGTCTTACACATAACAAATGGACAATATCCACTTACCCCCAAAATGTATATCCAAGATCACTCATAGTAACATCTGACATTAGCAGTGTACGAGGCCTGTCTAGGTCAGAAAAAATATTTCAAATACGTGACGGGGTTCGAACCCTAATCCCCGTCAAAGTAGGCCCCTTGTGCTTGCACACACTTAGCCCACCGATCCATCCACTGCCGGAAACATATCTTGAAGTCTTCTTTTGGAATGGTGTTCATCTCCGTCGTCGCGTTCCGCATTATCTCTTTTTTCGCACCCTCTCAACAACAGCTGCACTCCGAGCAGTTGGGGGCCTGTCAGAACGCTGGTCACTTTCCACTGATGTGCGGCCATTTTTGAATCAGTTGAACCACTCCTTAATTTGTGTCGCACCCATCGCATCTTCTCCAAACAACTGCTGAATCTAATGAGAGCGGCGGATAACTCAATAAGTATTCCGTGGACCATCGGTTGCACAGCACTGAGAAGAAGAAGAAAACGAAGAAAAAAGACGAAGAAGAAGAAGAAGAAAAATAAGAAGAAGAAGAGGAAGAAGAAATAGAAGAAGAAAAAGAAGAAGAAGAAGAAGAAGAAAAAGAAGAAGAAGAAGAAGAAGAAGAAGAAAAAGAAGAGGAAGAAGAAATACAAGAAGAAATAGAAGAAGAAAAACGAAGAAGAAGAAGAAGAAGAAGAAGAAAAAAGAAGAAGAAAAAGAAAAGAAAAAGAAGAAGAAGAAGTAAAAGAAAAAGAAGAAAAAGAAAAAGAAGAAAAAAGAAGAAGAAGAAGAAGAAGAAGAAGAAAAAGAAAAAGAAGAAAAAAGAAGAAGAAAAAGAAGAAGAAGAAGAAGAAGAAGAAAAAGAAGAAGAAAAAGAAGAAAAAGAAGAAAAAGAAAAAGAAAAAGAAGAAGAAGAAGAAGAAGAAGAAGAAGAAGAAGTAAAAAACAAGAAGAAGAATAGAACACAGAAGGAAGAAGATAAAAAAAGATGATAAAAGTAGTAGAATAGTAATGGACAGGAAGAAGGAGAAGTGAGAGAAGGGGAGAGGATGAAATGAGGGGGCAAGAAGAAGAAGAAGAAGAAGAAGAAGAAGAAGAAAAAGAAGAAAATGAAGAAAAGAAAGAAGAAAAAGAAGAGAAAGAAGAAGAAAAGCGTGTCATAAGTAGCAATACTAATTACCTGTTATGTCCCCTTATTTTGTCATTCTTGGATCAAAGTGTTGTATCTGCTCTGTCCTCGATTAAAACAGGATCAAACCTTCTGAGACAATTTTTAATTTTTGTCCCAACCCACAGTACTCCTTTTTTTTGGGGGGGGGAGGGGGTCACACACACACACACACACACTTTTAAAATTGACCTTGTGTCCAACTTTGCTCCTCAGGTGTGGCGAGTAAATGGGTGCGAATGAATGGTTACACGAACCGGGCATATTCCTTGTTGTTGGGAAAACCCATAAATAGACGAACCCAACTTAAGGTATAAGAAAGTGTATGTTGTGTGCACCTTCTGGATCGTGACTGCGAAACTTACAGAAATTACCCTAACCCTAACCCTAACCTAACCCTACCCTAACCCTAAACCTACCTCCCCTCCCAGACAAAAAGGTAAAGTCTTAATAAAAAACGATTGACCAAAGAGAATGTGACTCGCCCAGAAAAACCAGCTACGAGTTGGGTCGGACCTTTCACGTTGACACCACGAATCTCACCTTGTATCACCTTTCTTAAACCGAATCAAATTAATAAATGCCACTGGTAGAATTGCCACTCCCCGAACAAGAATCGGGATGGGTGGTTTCGGCAGCCCTCTGGAGGCCACCTTAAAACTATGCCGTATCCCTGCATCTACCCAACATTTCCCGGGGAGTCTTTTTACTCTCACCTCTTGTCTCGCTTTATAGGCAACCTTAGTTTATATCTTATTCCATTGTCTTAAGATGTTTGTTCACATTACTTTAAAAGTTCTGCACATTGCTACTGGCGAGGAAACAGGGAGCAAGGAGGGAATACCAAAGGAAAGCGTTCCGACCAAATATCAATATTAAAATGTGTTACGCTAATTATCGTCGCTCTTAATCTCAGCTTATATATATATATATATATATATATATATATATATATATATATATATATATATATATATATATATATATATATATATAAATATATATATCATACATGTGTCGTTGAAGACCACAGAGTTTTCTTTCTTTGCAATATTTCTGGTTAACTTCTCGACTCGGCGAGCGATTCGTCAGGTTTCCGGTGTCAATTGGTGGATTATGGCGTCTAATGTTGTTTCTTGGACCATTTCTCGACGGTCACGAAGACCGAAAACGCTAGAGAAATGGCCCAAGAAACAACATTAGGCGCCATAATCCACCAATTGACACTGGAAACCCGACGAATCGCTCGCCGAGTCGAGAAGTTAACCAGAAATATTGCAAAGAAAGAAAACTCTGTGGTCTTCAACGACACATGTATGATAAACGATTTGCTGCTGAAATATACATATATATATATATATATATATATGTAAAATGCAAAAAGGAAAGCCAAAAAACTATGTGATTTATGTATTCATCAACGTTTTGTCTTTATTGAAAGACTTCCTCAGGATGAAGAAAGCAATGTAGAAAAATCATACAGAATATTAATTTTGTATTTGTCAGAAAGTGTCCAGACTTCGGCATGATTGTTGACGTGAAAAAGCAGAGAATGAAAATCATGATTTTGGTTGTAGCGTTATCAGCAGTGGCATGTCTCCTTCAAAGGACGTGAGCGCCGACTGTCAGCTCGACAGTTGAGTTTCAATCCCGGCTTGAGGCACTAACTGGTCTAGCCACACTGTGATACAGCGAAACAGTATGTATATGGATGACTATATGAAGCTTCCTTCCCTGGGTAGAGCTTATTTGTAAGACTATCGCCAACTGCCATTATCTTTAAGGCATAGCTCATTGGGTAAAACTAATTCGAGCTCCCGGCACTTGACAATGTTTACATTGAGATATTACTTACATTCAGTCAGTGTCGTATGATAGCACAGGGGTAGGAGCACCGACTGTAGGCTCGACAGTTGAGTTTACATCCCGGCTTGAGACACTAACTGGTCTAGCCCCACTGAAGAGCTGTGATACAGCCAAACAGTCTGTATGTGGATCACTATATATATATATATATATATATATATATATATATATATGAAATTAAAATGGAATAAGCGGAAGACCTAAAAAAGCTCAACGTTTTGCCTAAATATTATACATATTTACATATCTTCCCTCTCTACATGAACCCTACCACTATATATATTTCTCATAATTTATAGACTTTCTCGTCTTCTGTCACTTTTTGCATTTTTTCGTTCGCTCTTGACAAAGCCCATATAACATTTGGGCGAAACGTTGAGCTTTTTAGGTCTTCCGCTTATTCTATTTTAATTTCATACCGTCAGATTATTTTATCCTTTCATCTATTCATATATATATATATATATATATATATATATTAGTACTTCATGTATCCACATAAAATATTATAAGGAGATATAATTTTTTATGTATCAGTTTTCAGTATTTACTTCAACAGTGCTCGATACGTAAGTAGAGCTAGGTAGTAAGCAATGAAAATATATATGGCAATCAAGCTACACAGAGGCTCCCGTGTTTCATCCCTGGGGGGAATCGTCAGGCTAAAAACGATTCCCCCCAGGGATGAAACACGGGAGCCTCTGTGTAGCTTGATTGCCATATATATTTTCATTGCTTACTATATATATATATATATATATATATATATATATATATTATGTAAATAAGCAAGGTTGATTTATAATCCAAAAAACAAGATTTGATTTTATCTTATTATCTCACAAAACATTTTCAAAACAGATACTCTTCAGTGCAATTATTTTACAAATTCGTTTCGCCAAAAATAGACCAACCAACATTAGTATGTCAATATTGGTTTTGTCCTTCTGAAGCTCTTTAGAAAAACAAAAAAGTTCTTAGTTTGAAAAATTATACACCGGAGCATGTCACCCCCCCCCCCAACCCCGTGAACTCACAATTACCCCTCCAGCATTGCTCTACCATGTGTTGTAGTCCGCCATCTTGAAACATCAGTTCAGAGTACAATCAAAGTTAAGCAACACCTATCCTGGTCAGTAATAAATGGGTGACGATTTTCACTACCGCCACCACCACCTCTTCTCCTTTACCACCACCTCCACCACCACTACCACCACCACCACCACTACTACCACCACCACCGCCATCAGCACTTCTCCTTTACCACCACCACCACTCTCTTCCTTCACCACCGCCACCAGTGGTGGTGGAGGTGGTAAAGGAGAATTGATGGTGGCAGTGGTTATGGTGGCGGTGGTGAAGAAGGTTATAGTGGCCAAAACGTTGTGTTGATAACACAGAAGAACACATGCCATAATAGTATTTATAAGAAAAGACTGAGACTAGCTACATCAGGTATGTGAGAGAGAGGGTGCAGAGAAGAAAAAAGGGTAGGGCCAATCAAATTACAGATAAGTTTCTGCACCTGATCAAGAACCCTCAAATGGAACAGAGATTCACCAGCCCAAATATGACAACAGTACTCCATAATTCCGGCCAACGCCGAGTAGGTACAGCTAATCTAACATATAAAGTTTATCATGTTGGATTTTCAAAGTTATGCCTAAAAAAAAATGCTTCGGCCAAATCGACGTTTGCTTCTCATTGGTCAGCATATTTGCCGCTTATCATTCTTTGTTATTTGCCTGAATAAATGTGCTCCATTTCACTTCCTTTAGAAAATTAATTATTCGGATCTGGAAGATTTATCAAATAGTGACTAATGCCATAAGACGAAAAATTAATTATTCGGATCTGGAAGATTTATCAAATAGTGACTAATGCCATAAGACGAAAAATTAATTATTCGGATCTGGAAGATTTACCAAATAGTGACTAATGCCATAAGACGAAAAATTAATTATTCGGATCTGGAAGATTTATCAAATAGTGACTAATGCCATAAGACGAAAAATTAATTATTCGGATCTGGAAGATTTATAAAATAGTGACTAATGCCATAAGACGAAAAATTAATTATTCGGCTCTGGAAGATTTATCAAATAGTGACTAATGCCATAAGACGAAAAATTAATTATTCGGCTCTGGAAGATTTATAAAATAGTGACTAATGCCATAAGACGAAAAATTAATTATTCGGATCTGGAAGATTTACCAAATAGTGACTAATGCCATAAGACGAAAAATTAATTATTCGGATCTGGAAGATTTATCAAATAGTGACTAATGCCGTGAAACGAAAAATCAGCTTATGTCATTAATAAAAAAAGATTTGAACATTTTCCAATCTATTTTTACTGTCAGATAAACAATTACATTTCCTATTTAGTAAAACGAAAACAAAGTTAAAACGTAATTTTGCGCATACGTTCATTAGAAATAAAGTTTAATTATTTTTGTAAACAAAATACACAAAACAACATAATCACAGGCAGCGATGGGTCGGGTCAGTTAGCGGTTTTATAAAAAAATTGGTTTAATCTATAATTCACTAACCAAACGGTTATAATAATAGTTAAATTTAACTATAAAAATACTATTTAAAATAAAAAATAATAATTTTATAAAAAAAACCGACAGAGTTATAAAATAAAAAAGAAATAAATAGATAAAAAGCGAAATGTTGCCAAATTTGTGCTGGTACACCAACCACTAGCCTCTTCCTCTTCCTCCCTAACCTAATAGGTCAAACACTGACTGTCAAGCTCTGGTCGTTGTCACATCGCCATAGTGTTGCATTCCTGTACTTGTTTTACAGGTACTTCCACGAAATATGTTTCAGATGAACTTACTGCATTTGTATGCCCTCGAAAAATTCCTCCAACCCCTCCAACTAGCAGCAAAATCCCACCCCTTCACTCTAATAGCTTCCCTCTTCAGACCACTTGCCTTTGGAATTCCCTTACCCTACTAACATGCAAAAATTTAAATGTAATGTGGACAAACATCTTGCTGACACTTGGGTTTACCACCTATAAATCTGGCCCCTATCACAGTAGCCTATTACGATGCCTTGTTTGGAGTGAATAAAAGTAAAAAAAGAAATAATCAAAAAGAAATACTTCCGGGCGACGTTGGGTAGGAAGAGTTGGTATAAAAATAAGCCGCCTTTTTATGGTTGCATGATCGTATGAAGTATTAATATTTCTGTAAACAAAATAAAAAAGCAAAATCATCCAGGGCAACGATGAGTCGGGTCAGCGAGCAGCTTTATAAAAAATTGGTTCAGTTAATAATTTAATCACCAAACAGAACCGTAAACATTAAATTTAACTTTCAAAATCCGAGTTAAAGGTGAAAAAAAAATTTGGTGAAAAAGGTAAAAAAAATTTATATGAATCAAAATTGAAATATGGTGCATTATTATTATGCTTAATTTCATAGGCAACATGAATTGGAATAAATACATTTACAGGAAATTGAATTGGAATAAATACATTTACAGGCAACATGAATTGGAATAAATATATTTACAGGCAACATGAATTGGAATAAATACATTTACAGGCAACATGAATTGGAATAAATACATTTACAGGCAACATGAATATAAATAAATACATTTACAGGCAACATGAATTGAAATAAATACATTTACAGGCAACATTAATTGGAATAAATACATTTACAGGCAACATGAATTTAAATAAATACATTTACAGGCAACATGAATTGAAATAAATATATTTACACACAACATGAATTGGAATAAATACATTCACAGGCAACATAAATTGGAATAAATACATTTACAGGCAACATGAATATAAATAAATACATTTACAGGCAACATGAATTGGAATAAATACATTTACAGGCAACATGAATTGGAATAAATACATTTACAGTAAACATGAATTGAAATAAATACATTTACAGGCAACATGAATTAGAATAAATACATTTACAGCCAACATGAATTGAAATAAATACATTTACAGGCAACATGAATTAGAATAAGTACATTTACAAGCAACATGAATTGGAATAAATACATTTACAGGCCACATGAATTGGAATAAATACATTTACAGGCAACATGAATTAGAATAAATACATTTACAGGCAACATGAATTGAAATAAACACATTCACAGGCAACATGAATTAGAATAAATACATTTACAGGCAACATGAATATAAATAAATACATTTACAGGCAACCTGAATTGGAATAAACACATAGAAGAAAGTGCCAAGAAAAGAAGGTTGGCTTCCTCTAAAAAAAACTTCTCACACCTGTCAGTATCTTATATCTCTATAAAGCTCCGTGTGCCCATGCATATTGTTGCCACTTCTGGCCTGGTGCAACAACCACTAGGACAGAGTACAAAAAAGATTCTCGAACTTAATAGGTCCAGCACTTCTTACCAATCTTCAGCCCCTGTCCCATCGCTGCCATGTTGCATCCTTTGTGGCTGTTTTACAAGTGCACACACGAAATGTGCCCCGACAGCAGCAAATCCTACCCATCACTGTAGAGGTCCCCAGGTGCCAGAAAACTTTCTACTCCAATAGCTTTTCTCCTCGTACCGCTTGCCTTTGGAATTCCCTCCCTGTCCCCTGTTTTCGTGATTGTACCAACATGCAGACACTTAAATGTAATGTGAACAAACTTCTTGCTGCACAACTCGGCGGATAAGAAGATCTGGTATGAGCCAAAGACGCTTTATTTTCATGGTTGCGTGAATGTTATGAAGTA
>OY744547.1:3227941-3295441 GCA_963556195.1 Sepiola atlantica
TAAACGCATGCATAAGACTTGCGTCCGTTTCTTGCATTTTGGTTCGGTTGGCTAGAAAATGACGTCACTGCATTGCGTGTCAAAACAATGGCCGTCGTAATGACAATAAGAAGGCATTTCGACTTCTCTATTCACTAAATAATCCATCAAAATTCAGGAAATCAACCAATTTTAATGAAATTTTCAGTATTTATTAATTAATGATCACGGAATATAATAAATCCATTACTTTATTATAAAGCTTGGTGCAAATGTATTATTTCTTGTAAACAAAAAACACCTTTACTAAAGTTATTCAAAATATCAAAACATGTTGACAATACGATATTGTAAATATTTAAAACAAAGCATTAGAAAACTTTAAAAATTGCATGTAAAAAAAAGAAATCGAATCATTCATCTTGAAACTGATCTTTATTCAATATAAATTTAAAGAAAATAATAATTCACGATCAAATACTGCAAAAAACTGAATTATGAATTACCATTATTTTAACTTCTAACCCAATCAACCGTAAGTAATTCAGACTGTAGCAGTTACCTCCTCCTTTCAAAACATAACTACACCGGTTTGCCGTTAGGTGTCGCTTTTTCACCGACAGGTGGCGCTGTAAAGCGACACCAGAGTTATCTGCCCTTCTGACTATAAAAACCGTTGCAAACGGAAAATCCATCTCTTCTCTACCAGCCTCGACAGGAGTACGCTGACACTAGCGTTCCGTTTCACTCTTCTCTTCTGGTCAATTGGTCTCGGCAGAACGACGCTAATACACTAGCGTTTCGTCTCACGCTTCTCTCTTGGACTGGTCTCGGCATACTAACTACCAACGCACGTTTCTTCCGTCAACACGTGGTAAAACAACGGTAAGAGTTCTCAACTCATTTTCTTTGTGTCTGGCTTTCAAAGACTTTCCACATGCCGGACTCATTTTCTTATACCTTTTTAAGAACTGTTTTTCCATCGACACACATGCATACATCACACACTTCATCATTCCACGTACACACTCGTTCAATAAACGTTATTTGAACTACTTCATTTTGTTTGTTAATTATTACTCTGTCTTTGCATGCAACATTGCTTGATTCAACTTTGCACGTTTATAATCAGGGGGACACGACCCTCGATCCGAACAAGACTTTGAAATTTGTTTAAAAATTATACAAAAAAAAGTTCAATGTTAACTGTTAGTTTAATAATGGAATCACCAACTCCTATCTTGCTATTAAGAGATAGGTACGTGCAAAATCAAAGGCCGATCCCCAAAATGTAAAAACATTTTGACCCTCCCTTCATTTAAAATTCACCAAAATTCAGGAAATCAACCAATTTTAATGAAATTTTCAATATTTATTAATAAACAAGCACAGGAGATATAGTGAAACATTTTTAAAAATCTTAGTGAAAATGTATTATTTTTTTAAAAACAAAATACACCTTTACTAAACGTATATTTTTATATATATTAAAAAAATCCATGATTTTTTGTAATGAAAATAAGATCTGTATATGTTTAAAATATTTAAAAAAAAAAAAAAACTATTTCGTATATATTACGGAAAATGCCCCTACACTCTTGTTAATAAAATCAGTATAACTCGAAGAATTAACGATATTATCATTGAATAAAGCATTGTTTAATTAATATTTTTTGTGAAAATTTTGATTAAATATGATGTTATTATTTCATTTATTTAATCTACAAAAGTACAAAGAAAAGATAAACTATACTACACTTAAGACATCGAAAAAAAGTAATAAAAAAAAATGGAACACTACTTTTTTATCAAATAATGAATAAGTAATTCAGACTTGATTTTTTATATAATTTAAACAAAAATTCAAACTTATTACACTATATTTAGTCGGTGTAAACATTATTACGTGTATCCATATTTGCAGTAATTATTTCTCTTTTGGAAATCCAAACATATGCAGTAGGCATTTTAACTTTGTGAATTATGAAATGAAATTTAAAAAAACGCGAAATTATTTTAAAATTGGTTGATTTCCTGAATTTTGATTCCATTATTAAACAGACAGTTAACATTGAACTTTTTTTTTGTATAATTTTTAAATAAATTTCAAAGTCTGAATTACTTACGGTTGATTGGGTTAGAAGTTTAAATAATGGTAATTCATAATTCAGTTTTTTGCAGTATTTGATCGTGAATTATTATTTTCTTTAAATTTATATTGAATAAAGATCAGTTTCAAGATGAATGATTCGATTTCTTTTTTTTTACATGCAATTTTTAAAGTTTTCTAATGCTTTGTTTTAAATATTTACAATATCGTATGGTCAACATGTTTTGATATTTTGAATAACTTTAGTAAAAGTGTTTTTTGTTTACAAGAAATAATACATTTGCACCAAGCTTTATAATAAAGTAATGGATTTATTATATTCCGTGATCATTAATTAATAAATACTGAAAATTTCATTAAAATTGGTTGATTTCCTGAATTTTGATGGATTATTTAGTAAATAGAGAAGTCGAAATGCCATCTTATTGTTATTACGACGGCCATTGTTTTGACACGCAATGCAGTGACGTCAGAGGGGGGCAGGAAGTTAGTTGCTTGGCCTTGTCAACTCTCGGTGGCCATGGCTGTGTACACAGAGCATTTTATCTCACCAGAGCACGTACCGCTACATTAGCCGTGTCAGTGGTGCCTCATCATCAATGAAATATTTCAACATGAATGCCTTGCACCAAGTAAAGCAAATCCCAACCATTGTAAGACCGACATTATCAATCAGATCATTACGAATTGTCCGCACTAAAGGACACATTATGTAACTCTTCTCGAGGCACGGCTTGATTTAGGAGAGGCAATCCTTAACCCTTGATAATATTTTAAAAGCATGTCGACACTTACAAAGATGCACTTGTCGTGGCAGAATCGCCAAGCCTACCCATTCATCCGATATATCTCTGTCTTGATAAAGTTTAGGTAATGTTTATATATTTATATATTTGTATATACAGGATTCACTCCTGACCTCCCCATACATCTGATATATATATATATATATATATATATATATATATATATATATATATGATAATTTTATTTACACAGACATGTACAAAATCTGCGACACTGGCATGTCGATGTTATCGATCAACAGTTACTATAAACTGAGATCTCATCAGGCAGAGTTAGAATCCGATCTTAACCTCAGATCATATTTAAATATGATCTGAGGTTAAGATCGGATTCTAACTCTGCCTGATGAGATCTCAGTTTATAGTAACTGTTGATCGATAACATCGACATGCCAGTGTCGCAGATTTTGTACATGTCTGTGTAAATAAAATTATCATATATAAAGCTCTATTTTGATATTGAGCACTTTTTATAAACCCGGTTAAAATTCTCTGGATTACCACCCTGTGGATATTTTTCACCTGGATTATTACCATTATTATATATATATATATATATATATGGGGTAAGGTACACGATAATTCATGAAAAAGAAATGTCGTGGTGGATAAAATGTGTGAAAAAATTACAAACGGAAAACAAGTTAAAGTACAGGAGAAAAACAAAAAACAAAAGATTTTGACCGGTTTCGTTCTGTTGGAGAACGTCTTCAGAATATATATATATATATATATATATATATATATATATATATATAGTGTGTCCGGTTGTATATGAAAAGAAATCAAATAAAGTGCTCGATCATATAAGAGAGCCAATATAATTTATTTAGATACTGTATATTACATAATTCAGCAATGTACCGCGGTTTCATCCAAAAGATGTCTAAATCTGCCCTTTTGGATGAAACCGCGGTACATTGCTGAAATATGTAATATACAGTATCTAAATAAATTATATATATATATATATATATATATATATATATATAATCTTTGTATTGTTCATATCTGCTTTTCGTATTCCCTTATTTCTTTATGTATTTGATAACACATTTAGGATAAAATATTCCTATGAGAGACTTTCTTCTTCTTTCGTGTGAATCAGATGATTCTGGTGTTGGCATTAGTTTCCCCGATGTTTTTCTAGTTAGAAATCTTTCTGGAAAGACATCGGGTACTTACGGGAAGGTGGCTAACATCCCTAAGTGAAAGTGTTACTATGGAACCGACTGGATTCGAACTTGGAACACCCAGGTCTTCAGTCCACTTAACCACCATCACCTCCAATGACTAAATATAATTACGCAATAGTGGTACCGTGGAACCAACTAGATTTGAACCTAGAACACCCAGGTCTTCAGTCCGTGTCGATATCCACTTAACCACTGTCACTTCCCATGAGACACCTTAATAACTCCCCTCAGATGAGGAAAACAACGAAATGAAAGTTTAGATATTTTCCATTTTATTTTATTTATTTTTTAAAATGAACATTTCTGTTTGAGTTCAACGTGTGTGGATGTACATCCAGCTATGTCGTTTCCAGGATTCTAATGTAGTTATGTTCGTTTTTAACATGTGTAATTTGTCTGTCGTTGGGGGCCCCACCGCTAGCGTCCATCTGAGTTAGGTTCCAGTCTTTCAAATACAGAATTTCAGCTTAAGACTGAGATAATTTTCATGTGGAGACAAGTTCTGTCAACCCAAATTATCTACTCGTCAGATCTAACCATAACCCTAACACCCTAACATCCTAACCCTAACCCTTACGCTAACACCCTAACCCTAACACCCATACACCCTAACACCCTAACCCTAACACCTTAACCCTTACACCCTAACCCTAACACCCTAACCCTAACATCCTAACACTAACCCTAACACCCTAACACTAACTCTAACTCTAACACTCTAACCCTAACACCCTAACACTAACCCTAACACTAACCCTAACACCCTAACCCTAACACCCTAACCCTAACACTAACCCTAACACCTTAACCCTTACACCCTAATACTAACCCTAACACCCTAACATCCTAACACTAACCCTAACACTAACCCTAACACCCTAACCCTAACACTAACCCTAACACCTTAACCCTTACACCCTAATACTAACCCTAACACTAACCCTAATACCTTAACCCTTACACCCTAATACTAACCCTAACACCCTAACATCCTAACACTAACCCTAACACCTAACCCTGACACCCTAACCCTAACACTAACCCTAACACCTTAACCCTTACACCCTAATACTAACCCTAACACCCTAACCCTAACACTAACCCTAACACCTTAACCCTTACACCCTAATACTAACCCTAACACCCTAACATCCTAACACTAACCCTAACACTAACCCTAACACCCTAACCCTAACACTAACCCTAACACCTTAACCCTTACACCCTAATACTAACCCTAACACCCTAACCCTAACACTAACCCTAACCCTAACACCCTAACCCTAACACTAACCCTAACCCTAACACCCTAACCCTAACACCCTAACACTAACCCTAATCCTAACACCTAACCCTAACACCCTAACCCTAACCTGCTCAAAACGATTTAAATCTTTGCTGAGCCCTCACTTCTAGGGTCTACACAAATCTGATCTCTGCCAAACTCTGACTGGTAAATATATTTAGTTTTGAGCGGAAATTTTTAACGTCCGGTCTTTCTCTCAGTCAGCCCCAGCTGATTACTGTAACGTTCTACATCCGTCTCTTCTCAGTTCACTCTCGACTGACCACTAGGAAACTGTTAGGCTTCACCCATCTGGAAAGGTTCAATAGTAATCGGCAGCCTCCCTATCGCCTTTCAACTTATCTTACTTTTGATCACTAAGTCATTTTCCAAGTGACCATTCCTGGCTGTGTGCGGCGGGTCTTGGCTTAGTGGTCCATAGTATCACACATCTCCCATGCCCAACTTGTCTTTTATTCCAGAAGGTACAAAACGAAAATCATACAATCATATTACAGAAATTACAACAAGTCATACATTCATATTACATAAATTATATACAATTCATACATTCATATTACATAAATTATATACAATTCATATATTCATATTAAATAAATTATACACAATTCATATATTTATATTACGTAACTTACGAAACAGCAGAGCAATTACAAACAAGAAGAACAAAACAAAAATCGACCAGTTGAAATTACGACTACTTCACACCTCCTTCTCTCCATTCTATTGTAGATTCAATTGCACATCTTGTGCAGGGTTAAGGACATAGTCCCCCATCCACAGGGTTTCACTGTGTCATATCCTTATCTAATTTTATTTATCTTCCTCCCACAAGGTAAGATGTGACACCAGGTCGGGAAAGTGGGATTTGAAAAGCCAGCGCCCGAGAAGGTCAGCACTCCGGCCATTTAAAAATTGCCTGGGCAGCTGTGTAGGGGCGCCTCAGGCAGTAAGCAATAAACTTACTCCTCCCCAAAGAGGGGAGGCAAAGCCTGGGAGGGTGAACTGAAGTCTCTTCACTGTATTCTTCAACATTTTGTCATGGTTATCATTGATCTAAGGCCCATTCTGACCCAGGGTGGTATGAGCTGTCACGGTCCCATCGTCGGGTTGAATGGAATCGCTTATTTACTGATTGTTCATTTAAAAATTATAAGTCTACAAAGAAATACAATATATAAATATTTCAAGACATTGGGAACTTCAAGTATAAAGTAGTGTTGGGACGCTTAATCGGACTCGGAATCGGGAATCGGAAAAATCTGAACTTTTTGTGGTATCGGAATCGGAAAGAATTTGTGCCTATTTTCCGATGCCAAGGACGGTTTTTTTAATTGTTTTATTGTTTGTTTGTTTTTGTTTACAACTTAATTTTCCATTGCTCGTACTAACGATAACATGATGAACTAAATCTCCCCCCCCCCCCCGCCCGTCAATGTACTTTTTACGTTTGCAAAAATATATGCAATTATTACATGGATTTTTACAGGTAATCCGAAAAAATTTTTTTTTAAAAATACCTCTATAGCTAAATATTTAGAGGTTGTAAAACAATCGGAATCGGTAATTGTATCGGAATCGGGAAAAATATTGGAATCGTCCCATCACTAGTTGATGTTACAGGGATGACTGAGTTCGACAATAAAGGCCGAAGAGGGGGTTGATGTGTCATAAAATGAAACAACCTACCAAATTTATTTGCTTAAAAATGTACCGACCCTGACTTGCAAAAAATTCTAATTACCTTATTACGAAGCAAACGACATCAATGACCCAGATAATATCTTAAAGATGGTTCTTAAGATGGCAGACTGTTTGTGTTCGGTTCGGAAGATATGTTTATCTTGATTTGCGGGCCTGTCGTTCGGTAGAAGAAAACAAGTATCATTTTAACTTCTCTAGTGATAAAACATTATTACGTGTTTTAAACGGGAGTGGTAGTTTTCTTTGGAGGGAGAATATTTATGCTACAGGGTCAGTGCTAAATCTAACACAAGTATGGCAAAAGAAGAAGAAATGGGGATATATGCATACTAAATATAGATGGAAAGAAATGAAATATTGAGAAATATTTGAGGTCATCAGCTAGCAAGTGCTAACTTAACATGAACAGAGTTTTGTAAATGAAAAATCAAGGAAAACATTATCAAATAATAAAACATACACATCTTTCTACTCAGACTTTGTTGAACATATTCTTGTGAACTCAATATTATATCAAACCCAATGTGCATGCTTACGGACACACAATTCGGTACATACACGCACACACATCATTCTACTCATGCTCTCTTTGTACACGTTCTAAATAACACAACTTCATAGTGAACCAAGTCGCGTTCGCAACCAATAAATGTTTTATAGTATACTTCTTTGTTTCATGAGGTGTTACTTTGTTCTCATTGGCATGCTTGTATATTGAACATATATATATATATATATATATATATATATATGGAGTAGCGATGCTTCCCAAGCATCGTACCGGCGCTGCCCAAGTGTTGGCCAAAATATTTTATAATGGGGTGACCTCCAATTGTACACTTTATGCCTATGAGACAAAGTTACAATTTCGTAATCATGCAAAAAAAAAACAACAAAGAAAACTTTATTTTTTAAATGAAAAACACAAAAACACTAAATTCACACATTCTGTTCAACTTCAACAGTACAGACTCACCTTGGAGGTGTCTAGTATTTTTATGATATCCCTTACATGGGTAGAGGTGATGATTAGATCCTCAAATGTGTCTTCTGTTCGCAGTAGGAAATTTGGTAAGGAGTGGTTTGTAGGGTATAAGATGGAGTTCAAGGCGAACTGCTGGGCAAGCAGTTCAGCCTACTCGGTTGCTATGTAAGTGACATCATGGTGGTTGGATAGTAGGGGGAATTGTTGATTTCCAATTATTCACTACACTATCATAAATTTTTTCAGAAATCGCGAGTTTTTAACTTCTGCGACTCAATGCATTTTCTGATCATTTCGAGATACCTTCTTTTCGCTGTGGCTATTTCACTCTTGCAATGATTTCTAGATGCCACAAATTTTTGCCTATTTGTATTTGACTTATGGCAGCTGAATTGGTGGAACACTTTCTACCAATAATGTGAGAGAAAGAGAAGCAAAGAGACAGATACAGACATAGGTAGATAGAGAGGGGGAGAGAAAGAAATAGAAGCAAAGAGACAGATACAGACATAGGTAGATAGAGAGGGGGAGAGAAAGAAAGAGAAACAAAGAGACAGATACAGACATAGGTAGATAGAGAGGGGGAGAGAAAGAAAGAGAAGCAAAGAGACAGATACAGACATAGGTAGATAGAGAGGGGGAGAGAAAGAAAGAGAAGCAAAGAGACAGATACAGACATAGGTAGATAGAGAGGGGGAGAGAAAGAAAGAGAAGCAAAGAGACAGATACAGACATAGGTAGATAGAGAGGGGGAGAGAAAGAAAGAGAAGCAAAGAGACAGATACAGACAGAGGTAGATAGAGAGGGGGAGAGAAAGAAAGAGAAGCAAAGAGACAGATACAGACATAGGTAGATAGAGAGGGGGAGAGAAAGAAAGAGAAGCAAAGAGACAGATACAGACAGAGGTAGATAGAGAGGGGGAGAGAAAGAAAGAGAAGCAAAGAGACAGATACAGACATAGGTAGATAGAGAGGGGGGGGGGAGAAAGAAAGAGAAGCAAAGAGACAGATACAGACATAGGTAGATAGAGAGGGGGAGAGAAAGAAAGAGAGAGTCAACAGATGACGATTAGAACGGAAGTGCCGCCGCCGTTGCTGACATAGCGTTGCCACGAACGATAGCAGCTGCACACGGTTGAAGTGAACTATTGAGGAGAGTGGAACTTACTATAGAATTTCAGCGTGGGACATGTGCTTCAATGCCTGCTTTGATCCATTCAGTTGCCGTATTTGTGCACTGTTTGTCCGGGAGAGAAGAGATTTCACTCTATTGGGCATCTCTGGTGGATTCCCAATCAGACTTTTTGAAGTATCTCATCATTTTGAGCAACGTCTCTTCAGCTTGTAGTCGAAAGTTTAGGGTGATATCTACCATTATTATGATGTGATTAGCGTTCCTGAGTGGGCTATGGCCATTCATCACACAAGCCTCATTGATCTCAAACAAATATCGATGACATTAGATAAAACTTTCAAAAATGTGTAAAATTAAATCTATAGGTAAATAAGACTTAATATATTGAGTGACATTAAAAATGCCCACATTGTGTGTCTCGCCTGGGAATTTCGTGTTCAAAACATTCTGAAAAAGCAACGTGCACCTGTGTAAGTTAGGACCATTAAACACGTCAAACATAAAGTTTCCTTAGATATTTGATGTTTTACTGTGAGGAAAGCAACCCACAGAAGGGAACTTCTTGGAAAGAAACTTTGTTCAGGGAAATTCTGTATGATGTTAGGCACAAGGAGGAAGGAAGGAAAGTTCTTCGCAGTGTTGCTGATCAGACGAGTTCTTGTTGTGAATGTCTTACAAGACTGAGTGTCCCCTATTTAGGGAGCTGAATACCCCACTTAAACTGACTTAATGTCCCTATTTACTTGCCTCCCCACGAGGGAAATGTTAGACAGAAGTTCGATTTTTTTAATGTGGAGAGTATCCAGCTCCCTAAAAAGGGACACTCTGGATGGGACAAAAATAAACATTTCCTCAGTCTAGAAGGATTTCTCCTTCACTGACCGAGGACAGAAATGATGAAGTATGGTATTAGAACAGATACTACACTTTGCATTCTTTATTTGCAAAACATATAAAAATACAATTTAGATTTTAAACAAATTAGGAATAAGCCCATCAAAAGTGTGGATTGAGACAAAAATAAAAATTGCCGTAGCCTCCTCCACTGACTGAGGACAGAAAGAATGAAGTGTAATATCAGAACAGATACAACACTTAGCTCCACTTAGCTGCAGTTGGAAAACAAGCGAACTTATTTTAGCCTCGGACGTTTTTTTCGTCGGCAACAGATTCTCCGTCGACACCGTTTCTTTCTTCCATCCGGGTCCTCACTCGTTGGATGAGTAACGATCATGGCGTCGTTTCTTCGTCTCCCTCTTCTTGTTGCGTTCGCGTACGTCCTGTTGGCGTTGGCCATCGTTCTCCCCACGAGTCATGGGAGCAGCGGCCAAGAGGAGGAAGAAGGCGACGAGAAGAAGAAAGAATCGTGCACTTATTTTGGTGAGAAAACATTTTACTACGCCTTTTTCTTTTAAGAGGGAGGGGGTTCGGTTGAATGTTTATGAATGAAAAATGTCAACGAGTGACTCTGAACTGATGTTAGATATAATAAAAATATATTTATTTTTATATATATATACATATTTAGGTACTGATATCGATCCTGAACCAGTTTTCGTGAGGTTCGACTCGGAAGCGTTCGTCTGTCCTACGCAAACGCCCGAGAGTTGACGAGCCGATTTGTACCAGACGACAATTTTGATACGGTGCTGCGTCCTATGATAATAATGTTTTGCTTGTTTTGTTTTTGTTGTTGTTGGGTTTAGGGTTAAAAATATTTATTTGACAACAGTAATTTCGCTCTATTTTGCTTGTTTTATTTGTTTTGTTGTTTAAAAAGATTCTTGCAACTATAACTAAAAATTATAGGACGCAGCAACGTATCAAAATAACAAAAAATATTTATTTCATAACAGTTTTGCTTGTTTTTTTTGTTGTTTCTTTTAGAAAATTTCTTGAAAATATAACTTACAATCATAGGACGCAGCGCCGTATCAAAATTGTCGCCTGGTAGCATTCGGCTCGTCAACACTCGGGCATTTGCGTAGGACAGCCGAACGCTTCCGAGTCGAACCTCACGAAAACTGGTTCAGGATTGATATCAGTACCAAATGTATTTTTGAGCTCTGTTACGACCTCTTCAGAGCCATTGTCCTACTCTTGGATACGATAGTGACTTTGATGAAGTCGTATCGACCGAAACCTCGACTTGTCTTTGAGTCACTACAGATGTAAGTCAAAATAAACACATATATATATATATATATATATATATATATATATATATATATATATATATACCCGCTCTGCAAAAAGCTACTTTAACATCGAGCACTATTCGAACAGATATATACCAATTTACGTCGTCCTAGTAATAAACTCATCCCTTTTTTTAATATGGTACTTATGCAGTTTACGGACCGGGTTAAAATAATAACGTTATAATTTAGAAAGCCATTCTTAACATGGGAGGTGAGGGGGGTTGATTAACTATTCTGTACTTTCACATAACAATTTAATAAACAAAAAGATACCGTAAAAAAAATGAATTTAATTTGAAAATTGGTAAAATTGTCGTTTCCCAACCAAAATGGCGGACAGTAAATCGTCTGCAGTTTTCTGATTTTTTTCCGACCTCACAAATGAGCAAGTAAACCCAAATAAATTGTTTGGGACTAATTTCCTGACTTTGAAATAATTTAAGGTAAATTTTAAATTAGTCCAAAACAATTTATTTGGGTTTACTTACTCATTTGCGATGTCTGAAAACTGCAGACGATTTTTTGTCCGCTATTTTAGTTAGGAAACGACAATTTTACAATTTTTGTTTATCTATTGGTTTGTGACCTATTTGCGTTAAAAATGTAAAATTTAATATAAGTAATACGCATTTAAATTTACCGTAAATATCGATACTGAGCAAAGTAGCCATTTTGTTTAACAAATTATTTACGTTTTACTGAAACCAAAACATTTCATCGGTTATATGGAAGCGGTTAGCTCCCAGAAATGCTGCAAAATTTTATCGATTAGTTTTGTCTGATTTTGCAAGCGGTGAAAGGGGTTAATTTATACACCGTATTAATTTGTTGTCTGATTTTTTGCGGATTAGTCCACCGTTATAAAAGACAATTTATTTGGCAATATTCTATATCGGATACGCCATTATTATTATTCAAATTTATTTTTTTAATAAACTATTTGACTTTAGTATTTGTTTCTTACAAAACATACCATTCCTTAACCCTACCACTAACCCTAACCATTCCTTAACCCTACCACTAACCCTAACCATTCCTTAACTCTACCACTAACCATTCCTTAACCCTAACACTAACCATTCTGTAACCCTACCACTAACCCTAACTATTCCATAACCCTACCACTAACCATTCCTTAACCCTACCACTAACCCTAACCATTCCTTAACCCTACCACTAACCATTCCTTAACCCTACCACTAACCCTAACCATTCCATAACCCTACCACTAACAATTCCTTAACCCTACCACTAACACTAACCATTCCTTAACCCTAACACTAACCCTAATTCTGGGTGGAAACGTCCCCCACACCGCCGAATAAGCATACCATTCCTCAATAAAAGAAATCCATGGATACGTGTTTCTGGCTATGAGCTGTCACCAGCATGGCTACCCTGGGCAGGGATTGAACCATCAATGTAATTGTCTATAGTCTGGTCTTTTACCACCGGGCCCGAGATGCCCGGTTGGGAATCCGGTTTTGAAGCTTGGAATTGAATAAGTTCAACTTACTTTCACTTTCGTTCTTCATTAAATCTATAAAAATCAATCCTTTCATTAATAAAACTATCAGATCCCATGTGTGTGTGTCTGTTTCTCGCCTGTGCGTAACTCTAATACTATTAATTGAATAGTAGCAAAATAAAAAATCAAATAAGGAAATAAAACGAATTTAAAAAAATTCCAAAAATAAACATGACATTATTTTTAACTATTTTTCTTTAAACCCTCAACCCGGGTGCCACCAGATAAATACAGCTCGTAGGTAAAAATACAGAAGTTAACACTCGAGAACTGTAAATGTAAATAAAAAATAATCAACACATAATTTATATAAAATGCATTAGAATGGAATTCTCTACTAAATCCGCATAGTCATGTGGAAACGATTTGTAAGAGTTTTTATACCATTTAGAAAATTCTTAAAAATCGTTTACACATGTTAAAACTTGGCGAGTTTCCTAAAGAATTTAATTCTAATGCATTTTATATAAATTATGTTTTTTTCTTTTCGTTTACCGGTATTCGAGTGTTAACTATTCTGTACTTTTATCCAGCTAGTATATTTTAAAAAAAAATTTAAATATAAAAAAAATGAGATTTTATTTGGCAACCATAGAATTTAAACATTCCAGAACAAAAACTTCTGGCAATATGTCAGATCAATGAAAAAAGACCGAAGAATATTTGATTTTTTTTAAAGGACTTCAACATCTTGAGTCAATCTAACCCCAAATGTTAAGCATGTCAGCTCAGTATATTCTGGAGTTATTTCCCTTGAACCATACTCAAGTTATCTCCCCTGAATTATACAGAGCAACAAGAGAATGAATTCTACTATTTAGAAGTATACAAAAGGACTCATTTCATGGAACTGAGCCATGAGCTGGGTGAGCCAGGTATTCTGCCTAGCTCTACATTTTGCGTGGTTTTCATAACCCTGACACCGTTTTGTTAGATCTCACTTCTATTCACAGTTTCGACCAGACTCCTGCATGGCCTTTTTCTACATGTCATCGGTTCGGTTTCAGAATAATTGATGATATCAAACTAAATCGTATGTACTTTGCCCATGCACTCTCTATGAATTGTTTTCCCTGGCATTTTGATTGCCTTTAGAGTCTTTTAACATGGACTCCTTCATTCGTAATGACGTGTGTAGTTGTCATCCCATTTTGTTATGGTCGCGTCTCGTTGGGAACAAGAAGATGGTCACGCAACAGAACAAAAAAAATGAAAAGATCTATGTCCTCAGGTTCAAATATATGTGCACACCTGTAAAAATAAAGAGACAGACAACAAACACTTTGTGAAAGAATGGCAGACCAACACAAGTTAAAGAGTTCAAAATGATGAAGTTTATTTATAAAATGTATTAGGAGGGACAAGATAGAAAACAAAACAATAATAGTATGGGATGGGTCTTAACAGATACGTAACTAAACCGAGCAAAAATGTATATTCAAAATAAAAAAAAAACCTTAGTTTGAGAGAAAGGTTGGTCTGAACATACAGTCTTCAAAGTACTTAGGAAACGCGTAAATCTTCGAGCAGTTGTAGGCAATTGTCGACGGCCTGCAGTTGCTGGTTGCAGAGGAGAATCAAAATAATTCTTATGGATTGAGTATACTGTGGTTATCTTGTTTGACTATTTTTCGATATGCCTTTGGCACTTAGCAGAACATGTCCAAGGCATTCTCTTCGTATCAGTGTTCATATCGATGTGAGATGATTTGTACGTTTCCAATTTTGCACGAATACTTCTTTCAAAGTTGTCGCCTTTTCTGTCGTGTTTTGGAGCGACGAATTTCTCTTCCTCTCACTCCCAAGCCTTGAGGTAGATGTGTCTAGCAGTTACTATTTTCCTCCTCTTTTTTCCCTCTGGCGGCAAAAGGGTTTACAATGGACCGGTTGTCAGGTCAGGTGGGGAAGACGGGTCGCGTGTACCTCATGACCTCCACAGAGATAGGAGATGACTGATTCCTTTCCCCAACTGTCATGATCTTAAGTGTGAGGATTTAAAAAAGTGGGAGTGGGACAGTCAAGCCCACCGAAATATATATTCTCGTCCCACCTCTCTCTCTATTTTTATTTCATTTTCCAAGCTGACGAACAAATAAAGTTTTTAAAAAAATATATTTTCGATCTGTGATATTTTTTTTTTTTTTTTTTTTACAAAAGTAATCTAATCTTGAGATCACGTTACATTATGTTCCTCTTAGGTTTGTCGTTTACAAACATTCTCGGTGAGAAATAAATATATATAACAATTTTTTGTTGAGCCATCGTCTTAAATAATCAAACTCTGCCCAGTCTCAACCAATCCTCACGGTGTTGTGTCACCGTCCAACTAACAAACTCATTAACCCTTATCCTCGAGTGGCCTTTTGGCCCTTAATAAGCGGTGACTCGTTTAAAGAGAAAAGTGTGTGTGTGACCGGCTAAAAGTGGAAACTCATTGTAAGATTTATTATCTCTGAATTTGTTATCGTCACTTTGACTTAGCCAAAAATGAGTAAATTAACCCTTATCCTTGAGTGGCATTTGGGCCTTGATAAGCGATGACTTGTTAGTGAAAAAACAAATATATGTTTCATCGATGTAACATGTGTGTGGATATTTTTGCGTTTTTTATACATCCATGTGTAAGGTAATATCTGTATGTATATACATTGATGTTTAAGTGTGTATATGTATGTATATTTATGTGCGTATACGAAGATGACCGTTTTATAGTTTTTATAAAAAGAGAAAATTTCCGGTTTAAAAACACGATACATAATTAATCATCGCTGTCTGTCAGGTAATTTGAGAAACCCAAAAGCTACGATGAAGTAGTTTATGTTTTCAACACAGGGTTGAGCAGGTGCTAGTGTGATTGCACAGGTGAAAAGTGGACAGAATAAGTTCAGGGAACTTGTGCCATTACTAACCAGCAGAGCGTCACCACTGTTGACTCGGAGAAGAGTCTATCAGGCATGTGTCGTCGGCAGCGTGATGGTGTATGGAAGTGAAACCTGGACAGTAAGGGTTGAGGACATGCGTTGCATGGAAAAAAAAATGATATAAGAACAGTACAATAGATGTGTAGTGTGACCCCAGGGGAAGATTAAATTCAAACAGTATAGGAGATTTTAATGGTATGGCCACGTTGAAAGAATGGATGAGAGTTTTTGGCTCAACAGATGTAGAACAGTTGATGGAGCAGTTTCAGCTCACAGAGGGAGGCCAAAGAAAAACATGGGAGGAAGTGATAAAACTGGACCTGAGGGATAAATAAAGACCTGGCCAGAGATAGGTTTGTTTGGGAGCCAATTTCTTAAAGCCATCCAACGCATGCCAGCATGTAAGGTGGACAGTAATTCGAATATGATGGATGATGGTGGGTTAGATGGGCAGAATTTGATGATTTCAGCGGAATTTGATGATTTCAGCGGAATTTATTAACATTGGATTTGAAACCGATCATGTTGATGAGGTGACAGTGATGGACAAATGCTTACTGAACGAAAGGAACAGTGCTTGGACGAATAGGTCAAAATCAAGGCGATCCTTAATACAGGCCTGGCAAACATACGACTGGGGTCCACGATTGGAAGCGGACGTGTGAAGACCAAATTTTCATAAAACTGAATATGATGATGATTACAATAATGATAGTGATGAATGTAACATATCCAATATGGTGGCTGCGTGTCAGAGAAAAGACTCCAACACGCGTTACAAAATTGTATAAAACATAAAAATGAGAATGTCATTTTATTGGAAACGTAATCGTTGTCCGAACAGACACACCGATGTTCGAAAAGTTTGACTATTGAAAATAATTCAGGAATCCACATAACAGATCGTGACTTTTGTTATTCTTGTGAAGGTATTTATCTTCCTCCCACAGCGGTAAGATGTGACACAAGGTCGGAAAAGTGGGATTTGAAAAGCCAGTACCCTAGAGAATGAAGAGCACTCTGGCCGGCAAAAATTTTCTGGGCAGCCCCGTCGGCATTCCCCTGTAGGGGTGCCTCAGGCGATTAACAATAAACTAACCCCTTTCTCAAAGGGTGAGAAGACAAAGCCTGGGAGGGTGGACCTCCTAGAACTGCACAGGACAAAGCATTCATCCGAACAGATGCTACACTTTGATCTCGGCCAAAAGGCCAAGAATTTATTTAGGCTGGTGCATTCCTCGGAAACATTCATTTCTATATTAAATGAAAATTACATCTCTCGGAATGCACCACACCTTAGGCATAACACCCGTTGTGGAAGGGGGAAAGTTGGGGGTCGGGGTCATTGTGACATTTAAAGACCATTTAAAGCCAGCGTTCGTCGGCATTCCTTGGTAGGGGCGCCTCAGGCAATAGAAATAAACTAACCTCTTCTCAAAGGGTGAGAAAGTAAAGACTCGGAGAGTGGACCTCCCAGAACTGTACATGACAATCCCTCAGACCGGCGGAATCAAGACCCGAAGGCCAAGATGGTACCGGTCTATAAGGGTGTAGAATCCATCACAACAGATACTTCACTTTGATCTCAGCCAAAAGGCCAAGAAATGCCATGTTCTTCTTGTCAATTTCATGCCACACTAATTTGATAGAATCCAAAAATGGAACACAAGAAACCTGAATTGCGTTAGCTTTTGGGTTTCTAAAATGACCCAACGGACAGCAAAGTCAATCATGCATATTTTTCTTGAATCGGCCACTTTTTTTAGGAAAACTATGAAAAGAATATTGGTTTAAAATGTCATCTTCATACATGCACACAAATGTACATATACACATATACATACACACATGCACATCAATGTACGTACACATGCACATCAATATATGTACATACACATCTAACCTTACACATTACGGTAGATAGACACACAAACATATCCACACATTTGGTGCATTTACATACGAGATGACTTTGCCAGCTTGATATCGTTTCGTAGTGTTCTCGACTTAAAATCAGACATTTAAATAATAAACATTTAATTGTTGTAAATGTTTGCACATTTATACAAATAAGTAAACAAATACAGAAACAAATAAATACACAAATAAATATACAAATAAGTAAACAAATAAATACACAAATAAGTAAACAAATAAACAAATAAGTAAACAAATAAGTAAACAGATAAATAAACAAATAAGTAAACAGATAAACAAATAAATATACAAATAAGTAAACAAATCAATATACAAATAAATAAACAAATAAATAAACAAATAAACAAATAAGTAAACAAATAAATATACAAATAAGTAAACAAATAAATATACAAATAAGTAAACAAATAAATATACAAATAAGTAAACAAATAAGTAAGCAAATAAGTAAACAAATAAATATACAAATAAATAAACAAATAAATATACAAATAAGTAAAAAATAAGTAAACAGTTAAATAAACAAATAAGTAAACAAATAAATATACAAATAAGTAAACAAATAAATATACAAATAAGTAAACAAATAAATATACAAATAAGTGAACAAATAAATATACAAATAAGTAAACAAATAAATAAATATACAAATAAACAAATAAGTAAACAAATAAATAAATATACAAATAAATAAACAAATAAATATACAAATAAGTAAACACATAAATATACAAATAAACAAATAAATAAACAAATAAGTAAACAAATAAATAAACAAATAAGTAAACAAATAAATATACAAATAAGTAAACAAATATACAAATAAATATACAAATAAATAAAGAAATAAGTAAACAAATAAATATATAAATAAACAAATAAATATACAAATAAATAAACAAATAAATATACAAATAAATAAACAAATAAATATACTAATAAGTAAACAAATAAATATACAAATCAGTAAACAAATAAATAAACAAATAAATATATAAATAAGTAAACAAATAAGTAAACAAATAAATAAACAAATAAATAAACAAATAAACAAATAAATATACAAATAAGTAAACAAATTTAGTAAACAAATGAATTTACAAATAAACAAATAAATATACAAATAAATATACAAATAAATAAACAAATAAATATACAAATAAGTAAACAAATAAGTAAACAAATAAACAAATAAATATACAAATAAATAAACAAATATACATACAAATTAATAAATAAATAAACAAATATTTCGCTAATTTTGATGCAAATTTATTTATCTTTTAAATATGACCGAAAAGAAAAGACAAAATGAATCTGCCTGGGCAATGTTGACTATTTAGTGGGGGATGGGGGTTAAGAACAGGTTAGGGTTAGTAGGTGGGTAGAAGAGGGGTTAAAAACAGGTCGGAAAATGGACACATTAGTGGCGCATAAACAACTGTCCTGCAAAAATTTTCTATGAAATAAAACAATATTCCTAAAAAAAACTATTTGTTATATTTAAATCAAAACAATTGTTGAATTAAAAAAATAATAACAAAGTGTAGTTAATTAATAATGTGACTTTGTGCACAGTAATATTTTGGTTAACTTTACTACTAAATATAATGGACTGACGAGAATGCTATTTCAAAATTAAGTGTTATTGACTCACAAAAATCCCATTTCAGAATTGAATGTAATTGACTGATGAGAATGTTATTTCAAAATTAAGTGTTATTGACTCACAAAAATCCCATTTCAGAATTGAATGTAATTGACTGATGAGAATGCTATTTCAAAATTAAGTGTTATTGACTCACAAAAATCCCATTTCAGAATTGAATGTAATTGACTGATGAGAATGCTATTTCAAAATTAAGTGTTATTGACTCACAAAAATCCCATTTCAGAATTGAATGTAATTGACTGATGAGAATGCTATTTCAAAATTAACTGTTATTGACTCACAAAAATCCCATTTCAGAATAGAATGTAATTGACTGATGAGAATGCTATCTCAAAATTAAGTGTTATTGACTCACAAAAATCCCATTTCAGAATTGAATGTAATTGACTGACGAGAATGCTATTTCAAAATTAAGTGTTATTGACTCACAAAAATCCCATTTCAGAATTGAATGTAATTGACGAGAATGCTATTTCAAAATTAAGTGTTATTGACTCACAAAAATCCCATTTCAGAATTGAATGTAATTGACTGATGAGAATTCTATTTCAAAATTAAGTGTTATTGACTCACAAAAATCCCATTTCAGAATAGAATGTAATTGAGTGACGAGAATGCTATCTCAAAATTAAGTGTTATTGACTCACAAAAATCTAATTTCAGAATTGAATGTAATTGACTGATGAGAATGCTATTTCAAAATTAAGTGTTATTGACTCACAAAAATCCAATTTCAGAATTGAATGTAATTGACTGATGAGAATGCTATTTCAAAATTAAGTGTTATTGACTCACAAAAATCCCATTTCAGAATTGAATGTAATTGACTGATGAGAATGCTATTTCAAAATTAAGTGTTATTGACTCACAAAAATCCCATTTCAGAATAGAATGTAATTGACTGATGAGAATGCTATTTCAAAATTAAGTGTTATTGACTCACAAAAATCCCATTTCAGAATAGAATGTAATTGACTGATGAGAATGCTATCTCAAAATTAAGTGTTATTGACTCACAAAAATCCCATTTCAGAATTGAATGTAATTGACTGATGAGAATGCTATTTCAAAATTCAGTCTGACTAACTGACTAAGATGTTATTTCAAAATTAAATGTAACAACAACATCATCATCATCTTCATAATCATCATCATCTTCATAATCATCATCATCATCATCATCATCTTCATCATCATCATCATCATCATCATGTTGGACAGCTTTTAGAAATTGACTTCCAAACGAACCTATCTCTGTCCATGTCTTTCTTTATCCTTCTTTCTCTCAAGTCCATTCTTATTACTTTCTCCCATGTTTTCCTTGGCCTTTCCATCGCAACTGATCATGCTACCTCAACTGTTCTACATCTACTAACCCAAGAACTCTCATTCATTCTTTCAACGTGACCAAACCATCAAAGTCTCCTGTTCTGCACACATTTCTCTATACTGTCTAGATTTAATCTTTCTCAGAAGAAGATTAAATCTGAGAACTTCTATTGAAAAATGATAATTCAAAATTAAGTGTAACAGACCCCAAAAAATCGCTAATTTTAAATAACTTCAAAACTCTTTGAGTCAATCGAACCCCAAATGTTAGGCACGTATCCAGGACATTTTTCCAATTGATATGCCAATGTTTTAAGAAAGCTTCTTGGTTTAAAATATTAAAATTTAAACAACTGAATGCAACAGAACAACAACAAAAAAAAAACATTTCATATGTGAGGGTTCATCTCGTAAACTTTCTTTTCAACACGCACTCACATAATTTTCTAGAGAAATCCACGTCAAGTCGATAGTCCAGTTTTGTTTAACAAACACATCACTGATGCGTAAATAATTTTGATCCATCAAAAAAAAAAAATGTGCCCGCCTTAGTTCATTGCCGACCAAGAATGCAATTCACAAATCATGTGACAACAGATGACTTTTTTCTTCTAGTCAATTTCAGACCACACTCTAACCCTAACCAATTTCAGACCACACCCATAGCCAAAATGGCACGCAATAAATTGCATCATCACAAATTTTGGATTTCTCAAATTACAGAACAAAGACCAAACATCTTTTATTGGCCACTTTTTTCAGAAAATTTATAAAGGAAATGTTTGTTTAAATGGTCACGTCCATGTGCACATGCGTACACATAAATAGTGTCTTTGATCTCTCTGTACAAGGGTTTGTCAGGATAACCTGACATGAAGATACTTCCCCTACAAGTAAACCCTGACCAAATATTCAAAATAGCATAGTATTCGAAGCACAAATAAGGTCCACTCGACACGGCTATACAAGGAATGGTGTGCATTTTCCAAGTAATGTTACCTCAAGTAACAACACTTAGCTGGATACTCCACCAGACTAGATGAATTCTTGTCCCGGAATCCGGTAAGACTAAAAGAAAAATATACTATAACATAGTTAACTGGTCAATTGGGGAGAGGAAAATTAATAATCTCACATGTACATGTGGATACACTTATATTTAAGGTACACTCCCTAGTATGTCTTCGTTTTTAGGGACATACATACTTACAGACAGAGAGGTGTTCTCCTTTATTATATGTATATAGATAGATCTATGTATATAGAGAGTGATAACGAGATAGAGAGAGAGAGAGAGAAAGCGATAGATAGATAGATCGTAAGTAAGCTACAGAGTGAATGAGCTATCTCTCTCTCATATATATATATAGAGAGAGAGAGAGAGAAAGAGAAAGAGAGAGAATACATATGAATACACTTATATTTAAGGTACACTCCCTAGTTTGTCTTCATTTTTAGGGGCAGACATGCACAGACAGAGAAGTGTTCTCCTTGATTATATATACTAGCAAATATATGCTCCCTCCGGTCGCATATTTTTGCTAGGCTGCCGCATCAGAAATGAAGGCTCACGCGTAAGCCAATAGAGCCCCAATCATATTTCTGTGGTGGTTAGACATTGATTTTCTGTGTTTATGACCAAGAATATTTTTAGTTGAAAATAAAGGAAAAAAAAATTCGACCCTACCCCGATTTTTGTTGTTCCCTCGCCCATAAATAGAAAGACCTGTAGTTTAAAAAGAAAGAAAACATTTTTTTTGTACCCCCCTCAATTTTTTTATATTACCAGTCATTGAATTTTTTTTTAGTTAAGAAAAAAAAAGAAACATTTTTTTGACCGCCTTCCCCCAATTTTTTAATCCCCCCCCCCCTATACATGTAAATATTTTTAATTAAAAAGGAAAAAAAACAAACCTAACCCTAACTATAACGACAGGGTCAAAATTAGCGTGGGTCCTAAAATGAAAAAGCACCAAAAAATCAAATACAGTGAACACAGTGTGTGTGTGTGTGTGGGGGGGGGGTTGTTTAATGACCTTTTTTTAATTAAACAATTTGATTCTACAATCATTTGTATAGTTTTCCAGTACAATGTGTTAGTTTATTTTGTTGACATTAAAGAAAAAAAAAATCACATCTTTTTTTTTAATAAATAAAACATGGAATCATAAATTCTGTTGAGGTCGTGAAAAAATGATAATATTGGATATGAAAGTATTAAGAAATCAAATACAGTAAACACGAAACGTTTTTTAATTCTCGGAAAGAAAAAGTTTACCTGAACTGTGTGTGTGGGGGGGGGGGCGTGCGCGCGTTTTTATATAGTAATTTTTAAATCAATTATTATTTTAATTAAACAATTTGATTTAATAAAGTTGTGTTTTAAAACATAATGGCTAAGAATAAACAAACTTAGGACGGTTTTAAAAATGGAAAAGTGAGCACGGTGTTTGCAAGCGTTGTTGTTTACATATTTAATGTGCCACATTAATGTCGGCTGCTTAATCAGATCGCCATATTTAATTACCGGAGGGAGGGAGGACACCACTGATTAAACAGCCAATCGGCTGCTTAATCAGATCGCCATATTTAATTACCGGAGGGAGGACACCACTGATTAAACAGCCAATCGGCTGCTTAATCAGATCGCCATATTTAATTACCATGGGGAGGGAGGACACCACTGATTAAACAGCCAATCGGCTGCTTAATCAGATCGCCATATTTAATTACCGGAGGGAGGACACCACTGATTAAACAGCCAATCGGCTGCTTAATCAGATCGCCATATTTAATTACCGGAGGGAGGGAGGACACCACTGATTAAACAGCCAATCGGCTGCTTAATCAGATCGCCATATTTAATTACCGGAGGGAGGGAGGACACAACTGATTAAACAGCCAATCGGCTGCTTAATCAGATCGCCATATTTAATTACCGGAGGGAGGACACCACTGATTAAACAGCCAATCGGCTGCTTTATCAGATCGCCATATTTAATTACCGGAGGGAGGACACCACTGATTAAACAGCCAATCGGCTGCTTAATCAGATCGCCATATTTAATTACCGGAGGGAGGGAGGACACCACTGATTAAACAGCCAATCGGCTGCTTAATCAGATTGCCATATTTAATTACCGGAGGGAGAGAGGACACCACTGATTAAACAGACAATCGGCTGCTTAATCAGATCGCCATATTTAATTACCGGAGGGAGGGAGGACACCACTGATTAAACAGACAATCGGCTGCTTAATCAGATCGCCATATTTAATTACCGGAGGGAGGGAGGACACCACTGATTAAACAGCCAATCGGCTGCTTAATCAGATCGCCATATTTAATTACCGGAGGGAGGGAGGACACCACTGATTAAATAGCCAATGACTTTGCAATTTTAACAGTACTCGCATTTAAATGGTTTAGAAAACACGCCGGTTATGATGAAAATGGCTTTAATTAATTGTATGAATAATGTTTATTAATATAACCTTATCGGAAAATATTGTAAATACATATGTAAATTTGATAAAAGCAGTTATAAGTGTATATTTGTAAATATGAATTTAATTGAAGGTTTAAAGGAATGACTTATGTTAATGGACACACCCATCTGCTGTCTGAACTACTTTTGGTGACAGTATATAAAGAATTTCAAAAAGATTAGTTTCAGTAAAATAGTCATACTGGAGTTTCGGCTTCAGACAGACAGACAGATACATAAACTCCATTATTAATAGATATATTTAGTACATACACCCCTCTGTCTGTGTGCCTCTCTCTCTCTCTCTATATATATATATATATATATATATATATATATTCTCTCTCTCTCTCTATATATATATATGTATATCGAGGCAGCATTTTTTCCTTAAGACACGTATTATTAAAAATAACCGACAATTTTTATCTGGTTATTTTAGTATTGATCCCTTCAATTTTCTGGATTAAAATCTTAATCTCGGAAGAAACATTCCTGTCCCCGCTCGCAAATCCGAAAACTTCTCGTAGACAATACTAACATCCTAGAACATAATACTAATACAGAAAAACTCCACATACTAGAAGCATTAAAACAAAAAAACCTGCTATTAACAAGATTAATTTTAACACTAGTACTAATATACTTAAATGCTTATAATACCTAATAAATATAGTTTCATATTTAAATTTTCCCGCCATAATTAATTATAAATCTCACTCCAGGTCTTTACCTGTTTGTCATTATTCCACTGACGATGGACCCAGACGGATCAGAAAGTACTCTGGACCAACATGTACATTATGGCAGTTTCATCAACCAATTTTCTTCCGAGATTAAGATTTGAATCCGGAAAATTGAAGGGATCAATATGAAAATAACCAGACAAAAATTGTCGGTTATTTTTAATAATATATATATACATATATATATATACATATATATATATATATACCTAAATCTATCTATCTACCGATAGATAGATAAATCTAGGTATAAAGAGAGAGAGAGAGAGAGAGCGCGGTAAAGAGAATAAAAGAGAGAAATGGAGAGAGAGAGACAGAAGGAGAGAGAAACGGACGGACGGACGGAGAGGCATTACGTACTAAAAATACCAAATGTCTTCACTTACATTTTATTATATCAGAAAAAGAAAAATATATTCTTTGATTTCAAGGTTCTACCAAATGTGTCTCAGGAGAATCCTAAATATTAAGTGGCAATCATATACACCAGACACCAACGTTCTAGAGCAAGCTGGAGTGCCGAGCATAGAAGTGCGTATTATATGTAGTCAGATGCGCTGGGCAGGGTACTTAGTTAGGATGGGAGATTACAGGCTCCCGAAGCAACTGTTATATGGGGAACTGCTTCATGGAAAACTCCGAAACCTAAGTTACATTTTAAAGATGTAATAAAAAAACTAAAAAAACTGAACCCCCTTGATATGACCGTGGAGAATGGGGAAAAGATTTCTCTGGAGCTGTCGGTCTGGTGCAAGGATATCTGATGGCTGTTCCAGATTACTATGTGTGTGGTTTATGTGGCAGAGTCTGTCTGTCAAGAGCTGGTCTACTCAGTCACATGAGATCCCATGGTAGGAGCCCAATAAACAAGTGTCAAACACGAGTTTAATATAGCTACGTACAAACGGAAACCAGATCTGGAGCAAGACTTGTAAAAATAAGTCTGGCCTCCTGAGACATCTGCATGCCCACAACCGGACATTGCAGTTTTGTAGGGATGGTCTTATTTTATAAAGAAGTGGCAATCATCATATATGCACATAACTACATGTACAGCCACCCACACACATGTAATCGCTTACATTCAATACTAAATTCATTGTGCTCTCCAGGTAGTAATTGGATGACACTGAGCTGGTTCGTTCAAAATACTGCTGTGGATTTAAAGTTGCGAGTTACATGACAGCACCCCTTGCTGAGAAAAGTCGGTTACTTCAACCAATTAGTTCGTCACAGTGGTTTTCATACTTGTTTGACTTCCTTGTGCAGCGGTACCCCTTGCGTGCAGGTGACTGGTTTTGAATTCTGGGTTGAGATGTGTCCTACTAAAAAGCCCAAAGAAGGACAAAGCTTGCATCTAGAATTTTCTGCTGATGGCTTGTTTGTGTGGGCTGAGGTGTCTCTCTGATTGTGAAAAAAAAACTATATATACCTATATATATAAAGTAGACTGGTTTTTTCCCCCGTACCTTTGACTATAGTAAGAAAATAACCACATGCATCATACGCTACTAAAATACCAACTGCAATATCTTATTCACTCAAGCATGTTTGCAGAAACTTTAGCATAATTCCTTCAACATATAATAATTATTACATTTATGCCTAGATCACTTACTCTCTCAAATACAACATCCACATAGACAGTGGTCACTATACTTACTCACTGCAAATTATCTACTCTACCTGCCACTCAAATGGTAAAAGTGCAGATTAGTTAAAAGTCGAGAAATAAAGGTCAGCTTTAAATGCATTTTAGCCTGATGATTCCCTACGAGGATGAAACGCGGAAGTCTTTGCGTAGATTAATTGCCATAGATATATTTTCATAACTTATATTTATGGCAATTTCAACGATTTCACATCTCTTCACAGACTGAATAAAAATAAAAAGTGAAAAAAAAATGTTTAAATCGACACCAGAAAAAAAGCAGAATGTAAAAAAAAAGGAGAGATAGAAAAAAACAAAATCAAATCTGATCTAAGCTCAGCTGAACATATCGGTCAACTGTCTGTTAACCCTTCAAAATTGCATTTAATAACTTACTACCTAGCTCTACTCATGTATTGAGCACTGTTGAAGTAAATACTGAAAATCGATACATAAAGGATTATATCTCCTTATAACCTTTTTATGTGGATAAATGAAATAATAATAATAATAATGATATATATATATATATATATATATATATAATATTTTTTATTTACACAGACATGTACAAAATCTGTGACACTGGCATGTCGATGTTATCGATCATCAGGCAGAGTTAAAATCCAAGTTTTTTCCAAATATGATCTAAGGTTAAGATCAGATTTTAACTCTGCCTGATGAGATCTCAGCTTATAACAGCTGTTGATTGATAACATCGACATGCCAGTGTCGCAGATTTTGTACATGTCTGTGTAAATAAAAATAATCATATATAAAAGCTCTATTTTATGAGCACTTTTTATAAGCCCGGTTGGAATTCTTTGAATTACTATCCTGTGTATGTTTTACCTGGATTATTATTATATATATATATATATATATATATATATATATATATATATATATTAATCCTGTGGATGTTTACCTTATCTTGATTATTATTATTAATTTTTCATATATATGTATGTATATATATATATATATATATATACATGTATGTATATATATATGTATGTATATATATATATATATGTATATATATATATATATATATATGTATATATATATATATGTATATATATATATATATATATATGTATATATATATATATATATATATGTATATATATATATATATATGTATGTATATATATATATATATATATATGTATGTATATATATATATATGTATGTATATATATATATATATATGTATATATATATATGTATGTATATATATATATATGTATGTATATATATATATATGTATGTATATATATATATATATATGTATATATATATATATATATATATACATGTATGTATATATATATATATATATATATATATATATATATATATATATATATATACAAGTATCATTAAAAATAACGGACATCTTGTGTCTGGATATTTTTTCACATTATTGACCAACAAATTCAACAATTCAAAAACAATACTAGTAATAATAACAATAATAATAATAATAATTATAACAAAAACAACAATGACCAAATTCTCTACTTAAAAAATTATAAAACTATTTTACTGCAACCAATTTTATCATAACTATAAAATAGACGAACAGGTTCTCAAAAACATTATAGATAAAAACGTACTCCCCACCGACCCAAACAAAAAAGTAAAACTAATTATCTATTATAATAAAACTAAAACTACCAATCTGGTTGTTAAAAATAATTCTTCACCCCGGATTAGAGTTCTTGATAGGACCGGCCTCGTATACAAGTTTAAATGCCCTTTGGGAGAATGTGTCTCCGACAATCATGAAAATGTATACATTGGGTCGACTGTTACGACGCTATCCAGAAGATTAACTATGCATTTATCGAACGACTCCGCCATAACCCAGCACCTCTATAAAAAGCATTCCTGCCACCGTTCACATATCCTTAAACTTCTAGTAGATAACACAAAAATTATCGCACAAAATACTAATACACTTAAACTCCACATACTCGAAGCCCTATACATTAAAACAGAAAAACCAGCTATTAACAAGATTAATTATACTATTAGTACTAATATACTCAAATGCCTATATATATAAATTTAAATTAAACACAGTCCTTTATTTTTCCCGCCTAAATAGAATATATATTCACTCCTAGGTCTATGCCTGGTTAACATTACTCCACTGACGATGGACCTGGAAGGGTCCGAAAGCGCTTTGGGAAACTTTGGCAATTTTATCAGCCAGTTTCCGTCTGAAACTAAGAACCTAATCAGAAAAACGGAAAGGATCATAGAAAAAATATCCAGACACAAGATGTTCGTTATTTTTAATGATACTTGTATAAAAGAAAAAACGGAAAAAACAAAATTATTTATGTATTCCACGTTTTTATGTATTCCACGTTTCGTCTTTATTTCAAGACTTCTTCGGGAAAAATGCTTTAAAGAATTAAAATACAAGTCCAATATTTGAAAATATTTGGTGTGTATGCTAAGCAAAAAGAATGTTTTTGTTCTTTTCTTCGAACGAAACATAGCCGTTAGAATTTGAAATGTGTAATGCTTTTTTATTTTTGGAATGTTTTTGTCTTCTTTTAAACGGCACAGCCGTTTGAATTAAAAAATGTGGTGCCATTTTTTTACGTGAAAATAATTTCCGAATTCAAACGACGGAGATATTTAAACTGCTATAACGAACAAACTTCCTCATTTATATATGGATTTTGGGAGGAAGAAAGCTATCGATGACAAAGAAACAATAAAATGACTGACTTTACTTTATGTGTTAGATGAAATTGAATATATAATTAGCTAACTTTGACATTGGTTAAGTCATGTTTTCAAGTTAGACTATATTGTGATGTCCTAATAGACCCCCTATCTCTCTCTCTCTCTCTCTTTCTCATTCCCCTTATTTACATCATTCCATTCCTCTCACCATCTAACCCATTCACGTACAGGTGAAGAGTGCGTGGTAACACGCAAGCACGATATCCTCCTCGGATAGCACTCTTCTCGAGATTCCGACGTTTCAATTCCTCAGCCTAACATTTACAGGCAACATGAATTAGATTAAATACATAAAAGATGCTGCCATGTCTGCTGTCAAAAAAGTGGGCTCCCTTTACCAGGCTAGAAAACTAATCATACCTGCCATATCCTATATCTCTTTAAAGTCACTATTCTCCCATGCATTAAGTATTGTTGTCACATCTGGGCTGGTGCACCAACCACCAGTCTCTCCCTCTTAGACAAGGTTAAAAAAAGACTCGCAAATATAATAGATACCTCACTATCCACCAAGTTCCAGACCCTGTCTTATCGCCTGTCTCGTTTTTTTGTTCTTTTTAAATCGTGCCAGCAACTTGATGTAAGAAACTAACAAGAACAGAATATGATTATCGCATAGACAGGAGATGCCTATTGGCCTTAGTCTTGAAAAGACCAAAGCTATAGGTAGAAGGAAAACAGTCAGCAGGAAGAGAGTTCCACAAGTCTGCAGTTCTTGGAAAGAAGCTACTTGAAGAGGAAGCTGTATTACAATGAGGTATCAAAACAGTGAATTGATGGAGACCACTAGACCAACAAGCCAAATGAGCTGGAACAAAGGAAGCAGAGAATAGATTAGACAATTCTGAAGAACACATGACATAATAGGTTTCATAGAAAAAACTGAGACTAGTAACATCATGTCTGTAAGAGAGAGGGTGCAGAGAAGAAGAAAGGGTAGGGCCAATCAAATTACAGATACGTTTCTGCACCTTATCAAGAACCCTCAAATGGGACAGAGGTTCACCAGCCTAAATATGACCACAGTACTCCATACATGGTCTGATAGATTTGTAGAGATAGAGAATAGCCTCAGGTGTGAGAAAGTGTTTTGAACGATAGAGAGAACCGACTTTACGAGAAGCAGAAAGACCAATGGATCTAATGTATGAACCCCAAGAAAGATTTGATGAGAAAGAAAGACCAAGAAGTTTCAAAGTCGATTTCTCCTCAAGAGCAGAGTCATCCATAAGAATCTCAGGAAGAAAAGGGACACACCTACGATTGAAAGACACGAGCTGAGTCTTAATAGGATTAAACGAAACAAGCCATTTCGTACCCCAATCCACAACTGAACAAGTACTTCCACAGAATGTGCTCCGACGAACTTACTATCAGCAAAATCTCACCCCTTCACTGTAGATGTCCTCAGATGCTGGAGAACTTTCTATTCTAACAGCTTCTTTTTCTTGGACCGTTTACCTTTGGAATTCCCTTCTTGCTTCCTGTTTCCCCGACTGTACCGACATGTAGAAATTTAAAATATTGCTCGAAATAACAGAACCCCCCCTTACGTCTCAGTGGCAATATGCCTTGTTTGGGATGAATGAAAGTAATACTGATAAAAAAACCCAAAAAAGCGATGACATACCTGATAGAGCAACACCTACTTTTACGAGGAAAATGAAGTATTTATTAAGAAATCTTGTTTGCTTCGTTTCACATTCACGTTTTCACGGAAGCAGTTTAGCAAGAAACTATAAAGTTATAAACACATTTTTTTTTGAATTGTGATACAATCAAAATAATAAGCATTCGTCGGTCGCTTGTAGAGTTTTCAACATGTGTCAACCTCCGATGATTCAATCATTCAGTTTAAAGATACAAAAAATTACTTATTCAATTATTCGACTGATGTGTTAACCAACGACCATGAACGATGCATCTATTTTAGTTTTCCTTTCAAAATACTCCATGCGTTGGCAGATTGGTGGCTTTTTAGAGATATAGGATACTGTCAGGTGTAAGAAGTTTTCTAGCACGGTAAAGGGAGCCTACTTTCTGTAAAGCAGCCTTGGCAATGTCTTCTCTGTATTTGTTCCAATTCATGAAACCTGTGAATGTTAGGACGAGGAGTTTGAACGTTGGAGTTTGAGATAAGGTGTTATTTGCCATGGTAATCGGTGGTTGAAGAGGTTTCTTTTAGAAAGGACAATGAATGAAACAACAGAAACTGAACTAGGGACATATATCCTGGCATTTTCTCGGAATCCGGGATTTTTCTTTTATTTATTTTTGACAAGGAGAGGAGAAAAAAAATCTCTCGAAATATATCAAATTGATCCTTGATAATCCGGAATATTACAAACTAACACTCTTGCTGTCTTGTAAGTTCGTCCAGAAAAATAAACAAACCTTTTCGATCTATATCCGACTTATTTCGGTTTTGTTTTGTTTTTGTTCTTCACAGCTTCCAGCGATCCGGAATTTCGCATTGCCGTCAACCTTTTTAAAACTTTTATTATATATATATATATATATATATATATATATATATACTTTTTTTAATAAATATTTTTAATATCCATACACATTTATATTTCATGTTATAGACATGTACATAATCCGCAACACTGGCATGTTGATGTTATCAATCAACAGCTGTTAGTAACTGCGGAAAGAAAATCTGATCCTTCCCTCATATCATATTTGGAGGAAAGGATCAGATTTTCTTTCCGCTTGATGAGATCTCAATTTCTAACAGCTGTTGATCGATAGCATCGACATGCCAGTGTCGCAGATTATGTACATGTCTGTGTAAATAAAAATAATTATATGTATATATATTTGTATATATATGTATATGTATATATTTGTATGTATATGTACAGGGTGGGCAAAAATAAGGGTCCTATTTTTAAAAATTCATAACTTTTTTATTTATTGATTTTTTTTTTTTTTTTTTTTTTTTAGAATAAGTAAAGGACCCCTTCCGAAGCAAGCATGAGCCGTATTAGCCCTAAGGAACGTACCCTCATTTAGAAAACATTATTTTTGCTTAAAAAACTCAAAACAGTGTAAAAAACAATACTTTAGTTTTTGTAAGTTTTAAGAAGTGTTTTTCGGCTAAAATTTGTTTTGTTTATTTCAAAAAATCTCGGAAGGGTCAGTCTACATACACATAAAGTTTGGTGAGTTTAACTTTTATTTTGTGGAAGTTATTGAAATCGAAGTTATTCAAATTTAAAGATAGGACCCTTATTTTGGCCCACCCTGTATATATATTTGTATATATATGTATATGTATGTATATATATGTATATGTATATATATGTATATGTATGTATATATATGTATATGTATATGTATGTATATATATGTATATGTATATATATGTATATGTATATATATTTGTATATATATGTATATGTATATATATTTGTATATATATGTATATGTATATATATTTGTATATATATGTATATGTATATATATTTGTATATATATGTATATATTTGTATATATATGTATATGTATATATTTGTATATATATGTATATGTATATATTTGTATATATATGTATATGTATATATTTGTATATATATGTATATGTATATATTTGTATATATATGTATATGTATATATTTGTATATATATGTATATGTATATATTTGTATATATATGTATATGTATATATTTGTATATATATGTATATGTATATATTTGTATGTATATGTATATATTTGTATATATATGTATATATATGTATATATTTGTATATATATGTATATATATGTATATATTTGTATATATATGTATATATTTGTATATATATATGTATATGTATATATATTTGTATATATATTTGTATATATATATGTATATATATTTGTGTATATTTGTATATATATGTATATATATGTATATATATTTGTGTATATGTTTATATATTTGTATGTATAGGATTCACTCTAAACTAAGTACCCAATCATTATGAATTTTGGAACACAGCTGCTAGGCGTTAGGGTGGGTAATGTGGGTTATATTTAGTCTTATGTAAAGGGGGCAAAGAGGGTGGGAGCCCTTCATAAAAATTCAGATACTTCACATTTATATGAAATTTTAAAATTAGGTATTAGAGATCAATTAATAAATATTTACCAAATTTCATTTTCTTTGAAATATTTTAAGGAGTTTTTAGGGGATATAAATTGTGTGAGATACTTGCTGGAGTAGTAGACTGATCCTAACATTTTTCCAACGACCTTAACAATATCTCTCTCTCTCTCTCTCTCTCTCTCTCTCTCTCTCTCTCTCTCTCTCTCTCTCTCTCTCTCTCTCTATATATATATATATATATATATATATATATATATATATATATATAATTTAAATGTTGAATTAAATTAAAGATAATTGAATTATCGTTTAATAATAATCTATCG
This sequence comes from Sepiola atlantica, assembly GCA_963556195.1. Lineage (NCBI taxonomy): Eukaryota > Metazoa > Mollusca > Cephalopoda > Sepiida > Sepiolidae > Sepiola > Sepiola atlantica. Next base: position 3,261,828 of record OY744547.1, read on the forward strand.
TGATAATACAGGGTGGGCCAAAATAAGGGTCCTATCTTTAAATTTGAATAACTTGAATTTGAATAACTTCCACAAAATAAAAGTTAAACTCACCAAACTTTATGTGTGTGTAGACTGAGCCTTCCGAGATTTTTTGAAATAAACAAAACAAATTTTAGCCGAAAAACACTTCTTAAAACTTACAAAAACTAAACTATTGTTTTTTACACTGTTTTGAGTTTTTTAAGCAAAAATAATGTTTTCTAAATGAGGGTACGTTCCTTAGGGCTAATACGGCTCATGCTTGCTTCGGAAGGGGTCCTTTACTTATTCTAAAAAAAAAAAAAAAAAAATCAATAAATAAAAAAGTTATGAATTTTTAAAAATAGGACCCTTATTTTTGCCCACCCTGTATAAAGCTCAATATATTAAATAGAGTAATCAATTCAAAAGATGAAAGATGAGAATAAAAAAATTGTAAAGATACAATATTTATTAAAACATCAGAAGTCCAGAGCAAGGAGCTTCAAATCCTTAATCCATGGATTTTCAAAGATTTTTGTTTTATTTTATGTAAAATTGTCAAAGTTAAATGTTGCCGATAATATTTACAATTACATTGTCGGTTTTTCTCTATCCTCTGATGAAAAGAGTTTATCTTTGAAAATCCATAGATTAAGGATATGAAGCTCCTTGCTCTTTGAAAATCCATGATTTAAGGACTCAATATTACTCCTTGTTCTTGAACTTTGATATGCAATAAAGTCTGATTCATTTCTTATTTTATTTTCTCATTCAATCCCTTATATATATTTATATATATATATATATATATATGTATATATATATATATATATATATATGTATATATATATATGTATCTATCTTTTTTGTTTCATTTTACTCCAGTCGAAGTTCTCAGGAATCAAGGGGCTCCAACATTACTTGGAAAAGGTGCACCATTCCTCGTATGGGCCAGTGTATAGCCGTGTCGAGGGGATTTTATTTGGGCTTCGAATACTATGTTATTTTGAATATTTGGTCAGGGTTTACTTGTAAGTGAAGTATCCTCATGTCAGGTTATCCTGACAAACCCTTGTACAGAGAGATCGAAGGCCCTCGAGGATATTGCCTAATAGGTAATTCAAACGCCCTAGTGCTTGCGTGTGCAGATGTGACTTATTGATAATAATGATTGACACATGAAGGACTAGCAGGAGATACAAAAATAAATCTAGATTTTAAAAACTGAATGTGTTAAATGTGTTAAATTAGAATGTATTAAAGATGAAAGAATAGTTATTTAATAATAATAATAATAATAGTTGTGGAATAATAATAATAATAATAATATTTGTGGAATAATAATAATAATAATAATAATAGTTATGGTATAATAATAATGATAATAGTTGTGGTATAATAATAATAATAATAATAATAATAATAATAATAGTTGTGGTATAATAATAATAATAATAGTTGTGGTATAATAATGATAATAATAATAATAATAATAGTTGTTGTATAATAATAATAATAATAATAGTTATGGTATAATAATAATAATAATAATAGTTGTGGTATAATAATAATAATAATAGTTGTGGTATAATAATGATAATAATAATAATTATTGTGGTATAATAATAATAATAATAATAATAATAATAATAATAAATATGACCGACCGACAGACGAAACCTTTCAGAGAGATGCGTGGACACCAAACAAAAACGAACCCCCAAAAACACTTTTTAATTGTCACCTGTTGAGATAAGACTGTACATCAATATTTTCCGCAAGCTTAAATTTCTCGACTTTCACATTAAACCATGAACGCACATGCAAATAGTTTTCATCAAACGGAGCTCGAATCGACCAATGGGAATATACGCTGGGTAATGAAACGCAGACACAACACGCTGAGAGGCAAGCGTGAGGGTACTATTGATTTTATGCCTTTATTGATTGTCTTTCCATAACAAAAAAAAAATAAAGAAGCGTAACCCTGAGGCGAATGCAATGTAATATTAATAGTGCATGTTTTTTTCATTCATTTCTGACAATGGTTCTCAACTTGTTTAGAGTTTTCAATCACTGGCCCAAATAAACAAAGCCGTATAATAAACATTCATTGCCGAAAATATCTAATTTAATGAAGACTGTGTTGGTTTGGTCACATTTTATTTATTTATTTGTTTGTTTATTTGTTTGTTTGTTTGTTTGTTTGTTTGTTTGTTTGTTTGTTATGCCTCCTTGGACAGCTCTCCTTTAACTATCTTCTCGATTCAACTGTTTAAAAAAAACAAAAAATAAATAAATAAAAAATCTTAGTACAGTATCGATATCCAGATCAAATTCTGTTAAATATTTCATTTGATAACTCCCAAAAGTGCCCCCTCAATTTCTCCCTCCTACCACTTTCTATGAATTCATCCAACCTCATCTTAAACTGATCCACGCTATTGCTGTTCTTAATCTGATCTGGCAACTTCTTCCAAAAACATATTACTCTGTGAACAAAAAAAAAACTTAACTGGTTAACAGATCTAGTTTTTGAAAACTGCCTTGACAATAACCTTCCAGATCTAGGAGAAATACTAAAAAAAATGGCCACCATAGTTAGAAATGCCATTAATTATCTTGAAAGTCTCAATCATATCACCTCTCATTCTTCTCTCCAGCAAAGTAGTCAATCCCAATTTGTCCAATCTCTCCCTGTAACTGCACTCCTTTACTTTACTTATTAGTTTTGTCACCCTTCTTTGTACGCCTTCCAGTTTCAATATTACATTCCAATTTCCATGTCTAGTCGCTGGGGCCCAGGCCTGGGTGCAGTATTCTATATGAGGTCTTATTAGAGCTTTATATATCCTTAACACAACATTTGTAAATAATTTTGGGTTTGTAAATGTAGAACAGTTGAGGTAGCAGGGATGAGAAAGCCAAGGAAAACATGGGAGGAAGTGATATGGATAAATTTGAGAGAAATAGAGATTAGGACCTGGCCAGAGATAGGTCAGTTTGGAAGTCAATTTCTTAAAGTTGTCCAACACATGCCAGCATTTAAAGCAGACGTTAAGTAGAGCCAAATACTTACTTGTACTTTCAACAGTGTTTATTTGCGTTGAGTTGTCGGCTTCTACCCTGGCTCACGCCACGTACTGAAACCATGGTGGCCCATACATGGCGATCCTGAGCGATGTCACAAAAGATGGTTAGCTAATTGCGATTTCACCGTCAAAGGCTGACCACCCGTGAACCCGAGAGCTCAGCTAAATCCTCCCAGGGTCTCAGCTTGCATCACCTAAACATCGAGGTAGGGAGGATTCCGTTGCAAATTAACTCCCCTTTCTGGCGGCAAGCTGTATGGCGAAACCATCGAAGAAGTTGTTCTAATAGTTATGGTATAATAATAATGATAATAGTTGTGGTATAATAATAATAATAATAATAATAATAATAATAATAGTTGTGGTATAATAATAATAATTTAAGTTGTCGGCTTCTACCCTGGCTCACGCCACGTACTGAAACCATGGTGGCCCATACATGGCGATCCTGAGCGATGTCACAAAAGATGGTTAGCTAATTGCGATTTCACCGTCAAAGGCTGACCACCCGTGAACCCGAGAGCTCAGCTAAATCCTCCCAGGGTCTCAGCTTGCATCACCTAAACATCGAGGTAGGGAGGATTCCGTTGCAAATTAACTCCCCTTTCTGGCGGCAAGCTGTATGGCGAAACCATCGAAGAAGTTGTTCTAACAAGATGGACGGCAGAGATTTCAAATTGAATCGTTGGTGAGGAAAAACAGTCAGAACATAGTCAGCCCATCAGCAATACAGGATTTTCCGGAGGTAATCATTGACTTCCAACTCTTCCGATCGACCACCCTCGTTGACCATGTTTCGCAACGATAAAGGAGGATAGACCGCATGATAGATCGTTCGACATGATGGTATTCATGAAAGTTCGGACCTACGCTAAAATCGACTTGACGTCTGTAGTTTCCGGATGTTTACGTAGACGGTTAGAAAAGGGCAAATGAAAAGTCGGTTGCATGCGTCGAAAAAAATCCAAAGCGACGCTGGATGTACAACTGGAAAAAATGTTTTTTTTTTTTTTTTTTTTTTTTTTTTTTTTTTAGACGTAAAATTTTTTTTGTCAAGAAAAATATCACTTAACAATTGTTAAAATGGGTTATGGTTATAAAATGTTTTATTTTGTATAAAAAAGTTTTGTTTTTTTTCACTGAACAAGTGTTAAAACGGAGTTAGGATTAATGTTCATTAAAATTCATTATTAAATTATTATAAAATATTATAAAATTATTTTATAATTATATATAGAATATAATATATAATATAATATATAAAATATATAATATATTATATATATTATATATATATTATGCAAATATGCAAATTATGCAAATATGCAAATTCATGCAATATCTATGCAATTTTTTGCATAGATATTTGCAAAAATAAATTATATTTGCAAAAATAAATTATATTTGCAAAAATAAATTATATTTGCAAATATTTTTAATGCTTATAAAATTATTTTATGCTTATAAAATAAAATTTTTAATGCTAATAAAATATATTTGCAATATATTTGCAAAATATGCAAATTCATAATATGCAAATATAAATGCAATATAATATATATAATATATAAAATATAATATATAAAATTATTTTATATAAAATATTATAAAATTAATGTTCATTAAAATTCATTATCGCTTTGATCATTTTTTATTTCCAATTAGTGAATTTTGCAATTCAATCAAAATGTTAACTTGTCTACTTATTTTCTCGCATTCTGATTGGATAAGCGTTTGGCATTTTCCGTCCGTCTACTTAAACATCCGGAAACTACCGACACCAAGTCGATTTTAGCTTGGTCCTAATCTGCATAAATACCGACATGTTTCTTGGTTGATATTGAAATCTCTCAATACACCCCCAAGAAGTAATACTTAATTATGAAACCGTAACACTAATTACGATTCGTGGAGTTAGAATGTTGAATGAAAAATCTGATTTCAAAAAAATATAGTGAAAATATTGCATTAAACCCGCTATCTATCTTGCGTATCCATGTATACATATTTCTTGCGTCAACGTAAATTTTGATAATTGCACATTTAATTATCTTTATTTACTAATAATTGAATGTTTATTGAAATATAAAAAGCAATAGCTTAAAATAAAATGAAATATTAAAAATCCTATTTGAAAAAATAATTTAATTACAAAATTGAATCCACCATAATGCATTTCGGTTTCTTCATAAATAGGGCAGCTATTTTAATCTTTTATTAATGGATGGAAAAAAAGAATGAATTACTTTGTGTCCCTTTAAAATTTGAAAGGAATTTTGATGCATTTAAACTGTCGTATAGAAAGTCAGTTAAACTTGTTAAATACCATCATACCATCCACTGGTAATCAAATTTCTGTCACAGTCCTTCTAGTCCAATTGTTACTTAACTTTGGAACCCATCCAACATGGCTACCAGACTCTTATAGATTCTACCCCTGGTGGCCATTCCTAAAACTAAGGGCAGTAACCCATATGACATTAACAATCTCCCCCTATTCTTCTTTCCTACTTCTCACACTTTTGTTGGATTGTGATCACTAAAAAAAACAAACTATTGACCAATTCAGGACAAACCCATATTTTATATTAAACTCTCCAACAATTATTTTAATTTCTAAATCCAAACAGCTCAAATGGAGCTTCAAATAAATAGTTTTTTAGCATGACCTCTTCTTGTTCATGGCTTTTTTTCTTATTGAAGCTAATTTGACAAAATATCAATAATCGTAAATTGTTTTGCCTTCACAGTCCCCCCCCCCATCAATATTTATGAGGGGTTGGCATCACCTTTTATACTACAGTTTGTTTACAAATGAACCAAAATGCATTATGGTGGATTTTTATTGCTTAGTATGAATTTTTGTGCATGCAACGTTCCAGGGAATGTCCATTGTCTCTTTTGGCAGAAAGGATCTGGTCATCCATGCTTGGTTACAGCCTATTTGCTTTCCCTAACGATCCACTGCAGTAATTTGAGTGCTTATCTAAAATATTCATTTGTGTCCATTTGCGGAAACGCGTCGGCTTCCCCGTCCGTCAATAAGCCAATAATTCCCCGATTAAAACTATAGAAACCTGATTAAGAATCTCTCACTCGTTTATCGTTCACCTAATCGATAAGCTACATTTTATTTGCGAGGTTTCTACGCTTAGTATATGCGTTGCCTTCACGTTCGATTTTTTTTGCTTTTTTTCTTTGCTTTTTTTGATTTCCTTTTTTTTTTCTTTAAAAAATTTTATTTTTGCTTTTTTATTTGCTTTTTTATTTCCTTTTTTTAAAATTTTTTAAAAATTTGTTTTTTGCTTTTTTTAAATTAAAAAAAAAACATATATATTTTTAATTTATTTTTTATCTACTATTGGCTATACCTACCCGGCATTGCCTGGGATACAGTGAAGTTATTTAGTTTTTAAGTTTTGTTTTGTTTGCCCATTTTTTAACTTATACAGAAAAAGAAATAAAATTTTAGTTGTAAGGGAGATAACTCTTGTTATGATTCTGAATTTTTCTGGTAAGGATCGATAAATTGTATTATTTGGATTATTTGGATTATTCAGACTACTGTTCTTATCTTGGATGTTATTCTTACAGCGTTTTGGCCGCTGTAACCTCCGACCTTATTCACGTGCATTTTGTCGAACTCGAGAATCTACACCTGACAGAATGAGAACAATCTATCCCTAACCTATTCATCTAACCCTAACCTATTCATCTAACCCTCTCCTATTCATCTAACCCTAACCTATTCATCTAACCCTAACCTATTCATCTAACCCTAACCTATTCATCTAACCCTAACCCATTCATCTAACCCTCTCCTATTCATCTAACCCTAACCTATTCATCTAACCCTAACCTATTCATCTAACCCTAACCTTTCATCTAACCCTAACCTTTCATCTATCCCCTTCTTTCATACGATGCTCATCATGGTGTGGGAGATGATAATGCACTCTTCTAACCCTAACCCTTAACCACCAGAAAAAAAAACACACACAAAACATTATTACTTGACTTGCTTTGGGAGTTAAGAAACTGTGACATGCGGATTTTCCCCTTCTCTGGGGAATTTAGATTATGACATATGTGAAATGTGGGTTTCCCCTCCCTCGAGATTTTCCTTTGGTGCCAGATGATAATTACCAGTTCTGATATCGATGTTCATAGACAGCTACCCCCCCCCCTCCCTTCCATAGCTACCCCTCCCCTCAACTGCTAGTCACTCCCATCTTCTCATCGTGTTCATGCCTGGCTTTTTTTCCATTCAAGCTAACTTTACAAAATATCAATAATCGTCAATTGTTTTGCCTTCACAGTACACTCCCCCCTCTTCCCCACCAAGACTTAGCATGCGTTGCTATCACCTTTTTAGACTGTAGTCGGCAAGGTAGTATGTCGGCTTGCACACTAATATGGTAGGCAGCGCTGGGGAGGGCTGGAAAGTTCCCAAATAATACACACGATGGTGCCATTTAATGGAAATGCATACGTCACGAACCCTAATATTAGGTACTAGACCACTCGTGACCCGTTGGGTCAGTATTTGTTATATCTATCTATCTATCTATCTATATAACATAAAGATAGAGGCAAAATGCCTTCAAAGAACCATGTGTTAGATGCAGATATTTTTATTAAAATCCAAATAAAAAAATCATCTTGACTTTTTTATCCAATATTTCGCTTGATATAACAAGCCTCGACAGAGCTTTAGACAAATAAAAGGTATTTACCTTTTTTTTTTCGTAACAATCCTTCCTGGTCTTCTAGAAGTCACTTCCGATGTTGTGTGGACTGGGAAAGTTCATTTTTTATAAGCATCTTTAGAAGTTTAGACATAAAGAAAGAGGCAAAATGCCTTCAAAAACCATCTGTTAGATGCAGATATTTTTTATTAAAATCAGAACAAAAAATCAAAACATTTTTTTTTCTTCATCTTGACTTTTTTATCTAATATTTCGCTTGATAAAACAAGCCTCGACAGAGCTTAGACAAATGAAAGAAATTAACCATATTCTTTTTTTGTAATAATTCTTCCTGGTCTTCTAGAAGTGACGTTCGATTGTGTGTGGACTAACGGTGTAAATGTCTCTTTTAAATTGAACTTAATTGAACTAATATATATATATATATATACATATATATATATATATCTTAATGTTTAATTTTACTTCAGTCGAAGTTCTCAGAAATCAAGGGGCCCCTTCCTGGGGCTAACACTTGATCTCTATATGAGATACATAGATACCCGAGTATTCTATTAAAATTCTCCTTTATTTCTCAAGCATTGAGTTAGTAAAAAAGTTAAGAATAATTTCTTCTCTCCCCAACTGACCAGTCAAGTATGTCATCGTATATCTTTCTTAGGGTCTGTTGGTCTTACCGGATTCCAGGACAAGAATTCATCTAGTCTGGTGGAGTATCCAGCATGTGGTGTTACTTGAGGTTACATCACTAGGAGAAGATTCACTATTCCTCGTACGAGGGGATCTTATTTGTGCTTTGAATACTATGTAATTTGAATATTTGGTCAGGGTTTACTTGTAGGGGTAAGTATCCTCATGTCAGGTTGTCCTGACAAACCCTTGTACAGAGAGACCGAAGACACTCGAGGATAGTGTCTAGTAGGTAATTCAAACTCCCCAGTGTCTAGTAGGTAATTCAAACTCCCCAGTGTCTAGTAGGTAATTCAAACTCCGCTGTGTCTAGTAGGTAATTCAAACTCCCCTGTGTCTAGTAGGTAATTCAAACTCCCCTGTGTCTAGTAGGTAATTTAAACTCCCCTGTGTCTAGTAGGTAATTCAAACTCCCCTGTGTCTAGTAGGTAATTCAAACTCCCCTGTGTCTAGTAGGTAATTCAAACTCCCCTGTGTCTAGTAGGTAATTCAAACTCCCCTGTAGGTAATTCAAACTCCCTATAATATATATATATATTTTTTATATATGCTGAAATATATTATTTCTTTGATATTGGTTGATAATTATGTTTTTTACAAGAGTTACAATGTCAAATTATTTCACAAACTCGGAATAGATCTTAATTCTATAAGAGACCCTTTCTCTCTCTTCCCCCCTCTCTCTTCTCCCACTCTCCTATTTCGTCTCTTCTATTTCATAGTCAGAATACATTGTGCTGTCCTAATAGACCCTCTTTCTCTCTTTCCCCCTTCTCTCTCCCCCTCACTTTCTTGCCCCCTCTCTCTTATCCACTCACTCTTCCCTCTTTTATCTTCCCCGCCATTCTCTCTCTCTCCCTTCTCTCTCTCTCTCTCTCCCATTTCCTCTCTTCTATTTCACAAAGTCAGACTACATTGTGCTGTCCTAATAGACCCTCTTTCTCTCTTTCCTCCTTTTCACTGTCTCCTCTCCTCTCACAATCATTCCTCTCTTTTTTTAATGAATACATTACCCAATTACTCCCACCACTTCTCTTATCATTCACCCTTCCTCCCACCATCTAAACCATTCATGTACAGATGAAAAGTGTGCACGGCGACAAGAAAGATAACAGCATGTCAGAGTTTGTAGACGCTTCGGTAGCATCTCTCTTTTATACATGTTCTCGTACAAGCAAATACAAATCATTCGTTCATTCATTTCGCATGAATCAGATGATTCGATTGTCGGCATTGGTTTCCCCGATATCTTTCTAGTTAGAATTCTTTTCTAGAAAGAAATCGGATACTTACAGGAGGGACCACGTGAAGGTTGCCAACATCCTAAATGAAAGTGTTTCTGCGCAACGAACTGGATTTGAACTTGGCACGCCCAGGTTGTCAGTCCGTGTCGTTAACCACTTAGCCATTGTCGCCTCCCAAGCAAACACAATGAAACAAAGAAACGAAAGCGATTATATTTCAAATAACATTGATTTATTGTAACCCAAAAAGGTTCGCGCTGATGGAATGTGCGCGTCAAAACGGCCATAGTTTTATGTGAAGTGTGTGGGTGTGTGTGTGTATTTTAGCTTTTCTCTGGTTTCATTTTACTTCAGTCGAAGTCCTCAGAAATCAAGGGCCCCTTCCTACGGCTAACACTGGATTTCTATATGAGATACACAGTTTCATGTAAAGTGTGTGTATTTTGCTTTTCTCTGGTTTCATTTTACTTCAGTCGAAGTCCTCAGAACTCAAGGGCCCCTTCCTAAGGCTAACACTGGATTTCTATATGAGATACACAGTTTCATGTAAAGTGTGTGTATTTTGCTTTTCTCTGGTTTCATTTTACTTCAGTCGAAGTCCTCAGAACTCAAGGGCCCCTTCCAACGGCTAACACTTGATCCCTATATGAGATACACAGTTTCATGTAAAGTGTGTGTATTTTGCTTTTCTCTGGTTTCATTTTACTTCAGTCGAAGTTCTCAGAAATCAAGGACCCTTCCAACGGCTAACACTTGATCCCTATATGAGATACATAGATATTCGAATATTCTATTAGAATTTCTCTTTATTTCTCAAACGTTGAGTTAGTAAAGAAGTTAAGAACATTAATTTTCCTCTCCCCAATTGACCAGTGAACTATGTTATAGTATATCTTTCTTTGCGTCTCTTGGTTTTACCGGATTCCAGGACAATAATTCATCTGGTCTGGTGGAGTATCCAGCTAAGTGCTGTTACTTGAGCTAACATTACTTGGAGAAGATGCGCCATTCCTTGTATGAGCCAGTGTATAGCCTAGCCGTGTCGAAGCGGATCTTATTTGGGCTTTAAATACTATGTTATTTTGAATATTTGATCAGAGTTTACTTGTGGAGTGAAGTATCCTTATGTCAGGTTGTCCTGACAAACCCTTGTACAAAGAGACCGAAGACACTCGAGGATGGTGTCTGGTAGGTAATTCAAATGTGTAAGTGTGTGTGTGTGGAGAAGTTGACAAAAATGCTTCACATATCTTGAATTTTTATACGTACGTTAAATGCACGCGTTTTCATGCAAGGCAAAGCAGGACAAAAGAGAGAGAATTTCTTTGTGTGTCCATTTTTATATCGACCAATTTCAGCGCCACCTACCATCGCAAAAAGGGAGATAATTAGGCCTGAAACGCCCTCTGGTGAATGTATATGTAAATGAGTGTAGAAAAGGGGAGGTAATGCTACAGTAGTATTAGATAGATTAGCTGAAATCTCCGTTTTGGGACGAGATCATTGTAGTTCATGAAGAGTCATATCTTTGATGAGGTAACCCTGTTCATATGCATCGGCATAGTCAGAACACGGCTGATCCAGAGGAGTAAACCTGGACCACAAATCCTGCTATTCTCCGAGTAGCAGTAGTTCGAGTTGCGCTCATTTACAAACTGATGATCTGGTTGTGAGAACAGCATGGCTTCGCAGATGATCATATATATTTGACGATGGGAAGACATAACGACTTCAGTTAGTGGTTTGGTTTGGTAGTTTTGTTTTACGGCATATCAACCCTTTTTGGGTTATTTAATGCCGAATCTGGTCTTGTTTTCTTCTCTTTTTTGTTTCTTTCCCCTTTTAATATCTGTTTCTATTTAACCCATAGTTGGGACCCTAACGGGTACTACCACTCCGGGTCAGGGTGGACCTGGGAGCAATGGTAATTAAGAGGATGCTCCACATTCCCCAAAGTCCGTAAGCCGGATCTCACCATCGGATGTAGTTTAAGGTCATATCCAGGACCGGGAGTAGGGTAGGAAAAATAAAAAAGGGGAGGGAGAAAGGGAGAGGGGCTGTTGTTTTTGTTTTTGGTTTTGTAGAACATAATTAAGTTTTACAAACAAAAAAACAAAAAACGTCAATGTAGGTGAATTTCGTCTCAGGGAGCCACAGGGCAGCCTGATCTGGTATCACCAGACTTCAGTTAGTGGAAGTACCATGGACTGTGCAGATTTGGCTTGCTGCATATACAGTAAGCATTACGAAAAAAACAATTTCTACAATCAATTGATCAATGATCCTAAAAGAAGAAAAGGAAAATAATTCTGCCCTCCCCCCTTTTGGCTGAGATCAAAGTGTAGTATCTGTTTCGATGGATGCTACATCCCTTAGACCGGTACCGTCTTGACCTTTGGGCCTTGATTCCGCCAGTTTTAGGGATTGTCCGATGCAGTGCTAGGATGTCCATCCTCCCAGGCTTTGCCTTCTCACCCTTTGAGAAGGGGTTAGTTTATTGCTAACTTCCTGAGGCGCCTCTACCAAGGTATGCCGACGGGGCTGCTCATGCATTTTTTTGTAGGCCAGAGTGCTCAACCTCAAGGGCGCTGGCTTTTCAATCCCAATTTCCGACCTTGTGTCACATCTTACCGCTGTGGGAGAGGAAAAAAAAAAAAAAGAAGAAAATGATTCTGATTGTTTCAGAATAAAAATATAATAAATATCCAAAAATATAAATCAGTGTCTTTGATTGCAGATAGACACCGAATCTGATAACACCGAATCTGATAACACCGAATCTGATAACACCGAATCTGATAACACCGAATCTTATAACACCGAATCTTATAACACCGAATCTGATAACACCGAATCTTATAACACCGAATCTGATAACACCGAATCTGATAACACCGAATCTGATAACACCGAATCTGATAACACCGAATCTGATAACACCGAATCTGATAACACCGAATCTGATAACACCGAATCTGATAACACCGAATCTGATAACACCGAATCTTATAACACCGAATCTGATAACACCGAATCTGATAACACCGAATCTGATAACACCGAATCTTATAACACCGAATCTTATAACACCGAATCTGATAACACCGAATCTGATAACACCGAATCTGATAACACCGAATCTGATAACACCGAATCTTATAACACCGAATCTGATAACACCGAATCTGATAACACCGAATCTTATAACACCAGCCTTCTGATGCACCTAGCTTCTTGAATTTTTTGTGCCTCATAAATATTTATCGAGGGTGTGACGTGTGACGTGTGACTCGTCAATTTAATTTAAACGCTGAATGCTTGTCAATGAGTCTTTTTATTACGGAAAGAGATTTCCTTTTCTAAAAAAACTATAATTGTCCGCCTAAAAAAAAACGACGCAATTCGTTTTTTTTTTTCTTTCAAAAAGTGTAAAAATAAATCGTAAAATATTTATGTATCATTTTTTTCTAACTAAGCAGTATTCATAAGAAAACATGTGTTTAAGCCTAAGACACAGGCACCCCTGTTACTATGGTAACTGACCTACTTTCTAGTGCCACACCAATCCGACCGATGAAATACAAATAATGAAATTAAAAATATTACAGGATAAATATTTACATAATGTTTTGGATTTTTTTTTAGATGAGGATTGATCATTTGTATTATTTGACTACTGTTCTCATCTTGGTTGTTATTTTTACAACGTTTCGGCTGATGTAACCGCCAGCCTTCTTCAGGTACATTTTTAGGAACTTGGGAATATTTATGTCGAACTCAGGAACCTATACAGAATTTCAAACTGAACCATTTATTTAACCAATGGTTAGGGTTAGATTATTCTTGTTCTGTCAGCCTTGACCGGATAGAAGTGTTACTTATTGTGTTATTCTTAGTTATTATAACCCGTAGTATGACTGACGGAATATTTAACAATCTAGCCCCGTGGATTAAATAAAGGGTCCAGTTCAAAATTCCGTATATATATATATACAGGGTGGGCAAAAATAAGGGTCCTATTTTTAAAAATTCATAACTTTTTTATTTATTGATTTAAAAAAATTTTTTTTTTTAGAATAAGTAAAGGACCCCTTCCGAAGCAAGCATGAGCCGTATTAGCCCTAAGGAACGTACCCTCATTTAGAAAACATTATTTTTGCTTAAAAAACTCAAAACAGTGTAAAAAACAATACTTTAGTTTTTGTAAGTTTTAAGAAGTGTTTTTCGGCTAAAATTTGTTTTGTTTATTTCAAAAAATCTCGGAAGGGTCAGTCTACACACACATAAAGTTTGGTGAGTTTAACTTTTATTTTGTGGAAGTTATTCAAATTCAAGTTATTCAAATTTAAAGATAGGACCCTTATTTTGGCCCACCCTATATATATAGATTTAGATTTTTCACTTAGAAGATAGTTTATTCAGTGAAGACTGGGATTAGTCCAATGAAAATAAGCTCGATGATACTCGGTTACAGGGTACAGAGCATTTTTTTTTGTTTTTTTGAAGGTTTACCAAAACATTTCGTTCATGAAATCACTCATCACAACAAAAGACTTTTTTCCTTTCAAAGTTTATTTTTCAGATTTTTCACCCTACACATGTTTCTCTACTCTCTTGGCCTTTTGGCTAAGATCAAAGTGTAGTATCTGTTCCAATGGATACTGCACCCCATAGACTGGTATTGTCTTGGCCTTCGGGGCTTGATTTACGCCGGTCTATGGGTCGCCTCCCCTCTTTTGGGGAGGAGTAAGTTTATTGCTTACTGTCTGAGGCGCCCCTACCATGGAATGCCGACGGGGCTGCCCAGGCAATTTTTAAACTCCACTTTCCCGACCCGACCTTGGGTCACATCTTACTTGTGGGAGTAAGATAAAAACTGGCCTTGTGCCTAACTCCTGGAGAGGAGTAAATCAATACTCTCTACTTTATTGCTCTCTCTCTCTCTCTCTCTCTCTCTCTCTCTCTCTCTATATATATATATATATATATATATATTTCTAGGTTTCTAACTCTGCCTGATGAGATCTCAGTTTATAGTAACTGTTGATCGATAACATCGACATGCCAGTGTCGCAGATTTTGTACATGTCTGTGTAAATAAAATTATCATATATATATATATATACACACACATTTAAAGAGTTTCTTCCCTACACGTGTTTCTCTACTCAAGCAGGTTCTTGCTTGGCAGTTCATCAGGGGGATTATATAACTGGAATACTTTGAAAAATAAATAAACTTTGAAAGGAAAAAAGTATTTTAGTGTGATGAATGATTTCATGGACGAAATGTTTTGGTAAACTTAAAAAAAAACTCATATATATATATATATATACTGGTGATACCAGATCAGGCTGCCCTGTAGCTCCCTGAGACGAAATTCACCTACATTGACGTTTTTTTTTTTTTTTTTGTAAAACTTAATTATGTTCTACAAAACCAAAAACAAAAACAACAGCCCCTCTCCTTTTCTCCCTCCCCTTTTTTATTTTATTTTTCCTACCCTACTCCCGGTCCTGGATATGACCTTAAACTACATCCGATGGTGAGATCCGGCTTACGGACTTTGGGGAATGTGGAGCCTCCTCTTAATTACCATTGCTCCCAGGTCCACCCTGACCCGGAGTGGTAGTACCTGTTAGGGTCCCAACTATGGGTTAAATAGAAACAGATAAACCAAACCAAACACCATCAATAAATATTTGAAGATATAAACAACTTGAAGCATAAAAACTTTCACCAAAATGACTGCATTCCGCATTAAATAACCTGAAAAGGGTTGATATGCCGTAAAACAAAACAACCAAACTATATATATATATATATATATGAGAGAGAGAGAGAGTAAGATAATACTTTAAAAATATAAATAATATCTTCAACCAGTAGACTATCAGGATAAAAACAAAGCTCAATATAGTGTATAGAGCAATAATATTAATTGAATGGCATAATAAAATGAGAAGTTAATCAGATTTTATTAAAGTTCAAAAACAAGGAGTGATATTGCGTCCTTAATTCATGAGTTTTCAAAGAAAATCTTCTCCTCAGAGGACCAATACCGCAATGACATTACTAAAATTTAAGCTAATTTCGGTAATGGTCCTCTGAGGAGAAGATTTTCTCTGAAAACTCATGAGTTAAGGACGCAATATCACTCCTTGTTTTTGAACTTTAATAAAATCTGATTAATTTCTCATTTTATTATGTCATTCAATTAATATATATACGTAAGATGTAAAGGGATCATAATTCAATGTAAAAAAATTTTTTTTTAAAAATGATAATGAATATTGACTGTATTTCGGGCTATAATCGCCAAGTTTTTAAAAGTTTTTTGAATTTGTTTTTGTACAATTTGCACTGAAGATAGCCACACCAAGAAATAAATAAATGCATAGGAGCATTTTACAAATATCTTGATGTTTGCTGAAACAATCGTCTGCAAAATAAATTAAAAAGAAGTTGGAAAAAATGACGTGAATCTGTCCTCTGTGATAATGATGTGGTATTGAACGACATGAAAATACTGAATATAGCATAGCTTTAGCTTTAAACTATTGAGCTATTATAAGTACTTTATGTGACAAAAATAAAAAAAATACATACATATATATATATATATATATATATATATATATATATATACTTGTAAGCATTGGGCACACAAGAAGTGTAGTGGAATTACTGGTAGTACTGGTAGGTTGAGAGATGATAACCAATTTGTGTGCAAGAAGTGTAAAACAATGGAGACGGATGAGAACTCAGATGTGGAGAAAGTATATCTGGATGATGAAGCTATTGAGGTTGTTCAGAAATTTCATTAACTTGGTGATATCATTGGAGCACAGAGAGGAGCAGGTGTTTGTGTGATTGCAAGAGTTAGGATTAAAGGGAGTAAGTTCAGGGAACTTCTGCCATTACTAACCAGCAGAGCGTTATCAATGTCAACCAATGGAAGAGTCTATCAGGCATGTGTACGCTATGTAATCTATGGAAGTGAAACCTGGCCAGTGAGAGTTGAGGACATGCGTTGCATGGTAATGTGAGGTCTAAAGATTTTGATGTTATGGCCACGTTGAAAGAATGGATGAGAGTTCTTAGATTAGCAGATGTAGAACAGATGAGGAGGGGGGGGTTCATGGAAATCGCTCCAGACATGGCATGAAGCCACTTGATGTAAGGAGTTTAAGAAAATACTACTTTAAGGTTAAAAACTAGCCAACGATAAGTGTTAGATGGATAGATTCCGACCCTGAAAACAGCATTTCTTCCCCCTTTGTCAGAAACATCGATAGTGGAATATGAGGACTAAAGGACAAAATAAGGAAAGCGAGAGTTACGAGGCTGACGAAAGTAAACCCAAGTTAGTCACTTTCTACTCTCCTTGATACCTGCCCAGAGGTTAGTTAGTAAGTTAATTTCTAAAAAGCTGTCCAATACATGCCAACGTGTAAAATGGATGTTAAACCAAATAATAATAATAATAATAATAATATTATTATTATGGTGATGGTGATGATCATTATTATTCATAGTAGTCTCAACTTTTGGATGTTTTTAGTTGGGGGTTTGTTCTTTTGTTTTTTTGAACATCAAGTCAATTCCCTTAACTTTAGACATTCAAGCTGAACCTTAACACGTTCGCCGTTCCTAACAGACAATCCTTTTGTAGAATTGGAAAAGAAATTGTCTCGTCAATTTGTTTAAGCCATTTGTGGTGGCTTTTCGTTATGGTTCAAAGCGTCCCAATTACAACGGGCATTATTATTATTATTTACTCACTAGGAGTTATCACACTGGTCATCGTCAGTGGTCGCCCACTGCCGACAACCTGTGGTATTCCCTGGAGTCTGAGTGACAACAAGTCTCCTCAGACTTCCAGTATGCTCCACCTCTTTTCGTTCATCACCGCTGGTGACCTTGCGGTATCGCAACAGCCATCTACCACCGATTTCACAGTGATAAGGGCCATTGGTCTCCTCTGGGGCCCGAGTGGCAACAAGCCTCCCCACGGTCCCAGAGCTGTCCGCGCTCTTCCAGTGGAGGTCTGGTTTGCGCTTTCCCTCCTCGACCCTCTGTCCATAATTTTTGTGGTGTCAGCCTATGTTTGCGCCTCTCTCTCGCGGTTGTATTTTCCCCGGTTCTGTTGTCTTGTGCTTCCATGTGTTTGTACTCCATTCGTTGCTTATGTGGGTTGGTTTCCGCATTCGAGGACATTTCTCAGGATTGTAGCTGTTTTGATCATTACTGTCCTTTGTATGGTTTCAGTTATCCATTTGATTCCTATTTCTCCTAGTCTTTTCTCCATGTTTTTGGGGACTGTTCCTAGTGCTCCTATGATTATTGGTGTTATACTGACTTTCTTCATGTTCCATATTCCTTTCAATTCTCTGGCAAGTTCAGTATATTTGCTTCTTTTTTCCGTCTCTTTGATCTTCACTCTGTGGTCCACTGGAACGGCAAAGTCTACGATTTTGCAGGATTTTTCTTCCTTGTTGATTATTATCATATCCGGTCTCCTTGCTGTTATGGGTTTGTCTGTTTGTACATTCATATCCCATATGATTTTGTGTTTTTCGTTTTCTAGTACAGTTTCTGGTTTGTGTTTGTACCGTTTTTTTGCATATTCGAAATTCAGTTGTTTGCACATTTCCCGGTGTACTTCTTTCCCCACGCTGTCATGTCTGTTCTTGTATTCCTTATTATTATTATTATTATTATTATTATTATTATTATTATTATTATTATTATACCACAACTATTATAATTATTTAAACAGTAAAAATTAATTGACTGTAAAAAAAGTTAGTTTTATTGCGAATCGGTTCATTACTATCACATTTAAATTTCATATGGGGGGTGGGCAGCAAGCTCGAACAATAAAAATATAAAAATAGAAATATAAAAATAAATATATAAAAATTTAAAAAAGAAAAAATTTTTTTTAAAAATTTTATTCACCCCAGACAAAGCAGATTCCCACTGAGATGTAAGGGGCTACTGTGAATGTGGGCCAGATTTATGAAGGGCATCCTAAGTAGGGAGTTGAGCAGCAAGATGTTTGTTCATTTAAATTTCTGCATGTTGATATAGTTGGGGAAACGGGGAGCAGATGATTGAGTTAGGAAGTTCATCCACTGGGAACTGTGCAAACGACTGCAGTATGAACATGCATACAAATATGGTACAGGCACAAACTGGATCACATCTTGTAAAATAAAAGGCACACGTTCCTCTGGGACAAGGAAATACAAACGGGCAAACTTATCCAAGCAAGAAGAACGGATATGATGAAAGTCATTAGGAAGAAAACACTTTGTTCTACCACAAACTGTCGAGCAACGGAAAGGTCTAATATATGGTGTGATGATATATGGGGTGCTTCTCCAGATTAGGACCCGAGCTAAAATCATCGTTAAGGTTAGGGTCAGCGTTAGGGTTAGGATCAGGGTCAGGGTCAGAGTTAGGGTCAGCTTTAGGGTTAGGGTCAGAGTTAGGGTCAGCGTTAGGGTTAGAGTCAGAGTTAGGGTTAGGATCAGGGTCAGAGTTAGGGTCAGCGTTAGGTTCAGAGTAAGGGTCAGCGTTAGAGTCAGAGTTAGGGTTAGGATGAGGGTCAGAGTTAGGGTCAGCGTTAGGGTCAGGGTTAGAGTTAGGGTTAGGATCAGGGTCAGAGTCATAGTTAGGGTCAGCGTTAGGGTCAGGGTTAGAGTCAGCGTTAGAGTCAGAGTTAGGGTCAGCGTTAGAGTCAGAGTTAGGGTTAGGATGAGGGTCAGAGTTAGGGTTAGGGTCAGGGTTAGAGTCAGAGTTAGGGTTAGGATCAGGGTCAGCGTTAGGTTCAGAGTTAGGGTCAGCGTTAGAGTCAGAGTTAGGGTTAGGATGAGGGTCAGAGTTAGGGTCAGCGTTAGGGTTAGGGTCAGCGTTAGGGTCAGGGTTAGAGTCAGAGTTAGGGTTAGGATCAGGGTCAGAGTCAGAGTTAGGTTCAGCGTTAGGTTCAGAGTTAGGGTCAGCGTTAGAGTCAGAGTTAGGGTTAGGATGAGGGTCAGAGTTAGGGTCAGCGTTAGGGTAAGGGTCAGATTTAGGGTCAGGGTCAGAGTTAGGGTCAGCGTTAGGGTCAGGGTCAGGGTTAGAGTCAGAGTTAGGGTTAGGATCAGGGTCAGAGTTAGGGTCAGCGTTAGGTTCAGAGTTAGGGTTAGCGTAAGAGTCAGAGTTAGGGTTAGGATGAGGGTCAGAGTTAGGGTTAGGGTCAGAGTTAGGGTCAGCGTTAGGTTCAGAGTTAGGGTTAGCGTAAGAGTCAGAGTTAGGGTTAGGATGAGGGTCAGAGTTAGGGTTAGGGTCAGAGTTAGGGTCAGCGTTAGAGTCAGAGTTAGGGTTAGGATCAGGGTCAGAGTTAGGGTCAGCATTAGGTTCAGAGTTAGGGTCAGCGTTAGGGTCAGAGTTAGAGTCAGAGTTAGGGTTAGGATCAGGGTCAGAGTCAGAGTTAGGGTCAGCGTTAGGGTTAGGGTTAGCGTTAGGGTCAGGGTCAGAGTTAGACTAAGGATCATGGTCAGAGTTAGGGTCAGCGTTAGGTTCAGAGTTAGGGTCAGCGTTAGAGTCAGTTAGGGTTAGGATGAGGGTCAGAGTTAGGGTCAGCGTTAGGGTTAGGGTCAGAGTTAGGGTCAGCGTTAGAGTCAGAGTTAGGGTTAGGATCAGGGTCAGAGTCACAGTTAGGGTTAGGGTCAGAGTTAGGGTCAGGGTTAGGGTTAGCATTAGGGTTAGGATCAGAGTTAGGGTCAGCGTTAGCGTTAGGGTTAGCTTGTGTCCTAATCTGGAGAAGTACCATATATGGAAGTGACACTTGGCCAGTGAAGATGGAGGACATTCCTTTCATGGAGAGAAATGATGCGAGAATGATATGATGGATGTGTAATGTGAGTCTTGAAGACAGGCTTAGATCTGATGACTTCAGAGGAAGATTAAATCTGGACAGTATAGGGAAATATGTGCAGAACATGAGACTTCGATGGTTTGGCCAGGTTGAAAGAATGAATGAGAGTGTCTGGATTAGTAGACCAGTTGAGGTAGCAGGGTCAGCCAACAGGGTAAGGCCAAGGAAAACATGGGAGGAAGTGATAAGGATAGACTTGACGGAAAGAGGGATAAATAAAGATCTGGCCAGAGATAGGTTGGTTTGGAAGATAATTTCTAAAAGCCGTCCAACACATGCCAGCATGTAAAATGGATGTTTAACCGAATAGTATGATCGTTTCCAAAACAGTTTGGAAATACTTTATTTTATTTTATAAATTAATGAAGGTAATCCAAAACGTCACTTCATCAGCAACACGTCTTACAGAAAATCAGAGAAAAAACAAAAAAAAACTTGTTTCCACTTACAGAAAGAGTCACCGGTTGGTAGCATAGGAGGATATATATATATATATATATATATATATATATATATATATATTATAATATAAAATGAAGTAATAAAATAAGGTGTCAATCAAATTTTATTAGAATTCAAAGTTCAAGCAAAGTATCCTTAAGTCCTTAGCTCATGAGTTTTCAAAGATAATTCTTCTCTTCAGAGGACCATTACCGCAGTTATACTACTACAGGTAATAAAATTACGCTTTTAAAATATATAAAAAAATTATATAGACAAATACGTAAAAATACATAACATCAAACATATCAACCAAAACAGTATGTATCAACAAATGTATCAACAAAAAGTATGTTTTTGGGTTGATATGTTTGATGTTATGTATTTTTATGTATTTGTGTATATAATTTTTTTATATATTTTCAAAGCGTAATTTTATTACCTGTAGTAGTATAACTGCGGTAATGGTCCTCTGAAGAGAAGAATTATCTTTGAAAACTCATGAGCTAAGGACTTAAGGATACTTTGCTTGTACTTTGAATTCTAATAAAATTTGATTGACACCTTATTTTATTACTTCATTTTATATTATAATATTAATGCTCTATCCAGTATATTGAGCTTCAGTTTTTATCCGGATGTTTCACTAATTATAAGATATTAGTTGACGCTTATATCTTTCGTTGGATTGCTTCATATATATATATATATATACGTAATATATATATATATATATATATATTACGTATATAATAACAATTGAATAATTAAATATCATTTGTTTATCTATAGACAAGCTTGTTTCGGTTTTTGAAGACTCAGCAATATAGATTTAAAAAAAACTGGGTCTTGTCACCTAATATCATTATCCCTTTATTGAGCAAGTCAGCAGGTCAGCAGCATAATTGAGATGTGTAAATACGGTTTTAATACAAATCTGTACCGGTACTTATATCTAGAGTGTTCAACCAGTGGAAGAGAACTGGAGCGTTACTGCGAGAGCGATGTAATTATTTCGTCTCAATCAAAGGGCCTTACAATGATTTAATATTGCTTCGTCTTATCGTATCGGATGTCTTTTGTATATATGAAACGCGGGAGCCTCTGTGTAGCTTGATTGCCATATATATTTTCATTGCTTACTACCTAGCTCTACTTACGTATCGAGCACTGTTGAAGTAAATACTGAAAACTGATACATAAAAAATTATATCTCTTTATAATATTTTATGTGGATACATGAAGTACTAATATATATATATATATATATATAAAGTGGTGAACTAAAAGCGAACTTTTAGGAAAGGTAAAACCTATTGTGAAAAGTATACAGCTTGCATTCGGGCAGAGTTTTGCCATGTGTTTTTTTTCCTCACGATCTTTATTTTACTTTTTCAAATTTTAAATCTTGGCCTTTGCCAACTTATCTATCCCAGCGATTTCCTCTGATGACAAGATTTTGATCTTTGAAAAGCCTGGCTTAAGGTAAAAATTATATTTTATTTATATTGATAAATAAATATTTTTACGTTTCTAGTTTTTATTTTACGCTTGTCAGTATGGAATTATGTAGCCATATCACTGGTCGAACAATTCGAACTCCGGACCCACATATTATGGATCTTAGTCTCGTAACAATTTGGCTAATGCTACGATCACGCTTTTAATGTGAGAGAAAAACGCCTTGTATTCTTTTTAATGCAAACCCAAGTAATGCGATTCTAAAGAGAGCTCTATCTCCAAAGGGAATGAACTATGCAACGTGACTGATTTATGAATCATCAATTTATCATCTCGCGAAAGGAGCGTAATTATTATTATTGATAAATATTTTCATATCCATAGACATATGTTTGTGTTTTTATTTCAGGCTCATCAGTATTGGATTATGTAAAAGGGTGAGAAGGTAAAGCCTGGGACGGTGGACCGCCTAGAACTGCACAGGACAAACCCTAAGACCGGCGGAATCAAGGCCCGAAGGCCGAGACGATACCGGTCTAAGGGGTGTAGCGTCCATCGGAACAGATACTACACTTTGATCTCAGCCAGAACGCAGAGAAGTCTGAGTTGATGATAATTGTCCAACTTTTTTTGTTTTCTTTTTTGCTTACTGATGAGTCAGAGCAAGTTCTTTAGGCATCTGAGTTGGTAAAAATTGTCTGAATTTTTTTTTTTTTTTCACTACTGAGTCACCACTTATCAAGGCTAAAAGCCACTCGAGGATAAGGGTTAATGAGATGGGTAGATTGATGGGTAGATGATGATGAATATTATGAGAAGATTGAAAATAATGAATGGAATGAATATAATTTGATTAAATTATGAGATGGATGGATTGTCGGTTGAATGATGAAGAATATTATGAGAGGATTTTTATACTAATGAGTCACCACTTATCAAGGCTAAAAGCCACTCGAGGATAAGGGTTAATGAGATGGATGGATTCTCAGTTGAATGATGAAGAATATTATGAGAGGATTTTTATACTAATGAGTCACCACTTATCAAGGCTAAAAGCCACTCGAGGATAAGGGTTAATGAGATGGATGGATTGTCAGTTGTTGAATGACAAAGAATATTATGAGAGGATTTTTTTATACTAATGAGTCACCACTTATCAAGAGTAAAAGCCACTCGAGGATAAGGGTTAATGAGATGGATGGATTGTCAGTTGTTGAATGACGAAGAATATTATGAGAGGATTTTTTTATACTAATGAGTCACCACTTATCAAGGCTAATAGCCACTCGAGGATAAGGGTTAATGAGATGGATGGATTGTCAGTTGAATGATGAAGAATATTATGAGAGGATTTTTATACTAATGAGTCACCACTTATCAAGGCTAAAAGCCACTCGAGGATAAGGGTTAATGAGATGGATGGATTGTCAGTTGAATGATGAAGAATATTATGAGAGGATTTTTATACTAATGAGTCACCACTTATCAAGAGTAAAAGCCACTCGAGGATAAGGGTTAATGAGATGGATGGATTGTCAGTTGTTGAATGACAAAGAATATTATGAGAGGATTTTTTTATACTAATGAGTCACCACTTATCAAGAGTAAAAGCCACTCGAGGATAAGGGTTAATGAGATGGATGGATTGTCAGTTGTTGAATGACGAAGAATATTATGAGAGGATTTTTATACTAATGAGTCACCACTTATCAAGGCTAAAAGCCACTCGAGGATAAGGGTTAATGAGATGGATGGATTGTCAGTTGTTGAATGACGAAGAATATTATGAGAGGATTTTTTTATACTAATAATGAGTCACCACTTACCAAGAGTAAAAGCCACTCGAGGATAAGAGTTAATGAGATGGATGGATTGTCGGTTGAATAATGAAGAATATTATGGGAGTATTTTTATACTAATGAGTCACCACTTATCAAGGCTAAAAGCCACTCGAGGATAAGGGTTAATGAGATGGATGGATTGTCAGTTGAATGATGAAGAATATTATGGGAGGATTTTTATACTAATGAGTCACCACTTATCAAGGCTAAAAGCCACTCGAGGATAAGGGTTAATGAGATGGATAGATTGTCAGTTGTTGAATGACGAAGAATATTATGAGAGGATTTTTTTATACTAATGAGTCACCACTTACCAAGAGTAAAAGCCACTCGAGGATAAGGGTTAATGAGATGGATGGATTGTCAGTTGAATAATGAAGAATATTATGGGAGTATTTTTATACTAATGAGTCACCACTTATCAAGGCTAAAAGCCACTCGAGGATAAGGGTTAATGAGATGGATGGATTGTCGGTTGAATGATGAAGAATATTATGAGAGGATTTTTTATACTAATGAGTCACCACTTACCAAGAGTAAAAGCCACTCGAGGATAAGGGTTAATGAGATGGATGGATTGTCAGTTGAATGATGAAGAATATCATGGGAGTATTTTTATACTAATGAGTCACCACTTACCAAGAGTAAAAGCCACTTGAAGATAAGGGTTAATGAGATGGATGGATTGTCAGTTGAATGATGAAGAATATCATGGGAGTATTTTTATACTAATGAGTCACCACTTACCAAACGAAAAAGCCACTCGAGGATAAGGGTTAATGAGATGGATGGATTGTCAGTTGAATGATGAAGAATATTATGAGAGGATTTTTATACTAATGAGTCACCACTTATCAAGGCTAAAAGCCACTCGAGGATAAGGGTTAATGAGATGGATGGATTCTCAGTTGAATGATGAAGAATATTATGAGAGGATTTTTATACTAATGAGTCACCACTTATCAAGGCTAAAAGCCACTTGAGGATAAGGGTTAATGAGATGGATGGATTGTCAGTTGTTGAATGACAAAGAATATTATGAGAGGATTTTTTTATACTAATGAGTCACCACTTATCAAGGCTAAAAGCCACTCGAGGATAAGGGTTAATGAGATGGATGGATTGTCAGTTGTTGAATGACGAAGAATATTATGAGAGGATTTTTTTATACTAATGAGTCACCACTTATCAAGGCTAATAGCCACTCGAGGATAAGGGTTAATGAGATGGATGGATTGTCAGTTGAATGATGAAGAATATTATGAGAGGATTTTTTATACTAATGAGTCACACCTTAGCAAGGCTAAAAGCCACTAGAGGATAAGGGTTAATGAGATGGATGGATTGTCAGTTGAATGATGAAGAATATTATGGGAGTATTTTTATACTAATGAGTCACCACTTATCAAGAGTAAAAACCACTCGAGGATAAGGGTTAATGAGATGGGTAGATTGATGGGTAGATGATGATTAATATTATGAGAGGATTGAAAATAATGAATGGAATGAATATAATTTGATTAAATTCCTTAAATAATAAATATATCGTATATATACATTGTAGTGAAAAAATATTTTTTTTTTCGTCAGATTATGGATCTGTCGTTGGGGAAAGTTGTACAGCAACTGTGTCAGGAACGTCATGATATATGGCAGCGAATGCTGGGCCCTCACCCATTTTTCTCTCGCCCGTCTGCAGCGCAACGATAGATTCATGATTCGATGGCTCTGCAATGTAAAATCTGACCCTAACCCTAACCCTAACCCTAACCCAACACGTCAGATCAGAAGATTTGCTAAAAGCTCTACACTTGCCCAACATAAAATCAATTGCGTTGATATGGTCATGTGGAATGTTCATCCTCCTGGATAAACCGTTGCAGAAGCATGAATGTCAAATCGCAGGAAGGTTGACCAGCCAAAGAAAACTTGGAAGCAAGTGATTGGACAGGATTGCACAGAGTGGAATTTGGAGACTGCTGACCTGCTGACCCGCTGAACTGTGAGAGGTGAAGAGTGAATTTGCGTAATATCATTGAACGTCTGACCCCTGAACAAGGGAAAGGTGACGTTAAATGAATAGAAGAAGAAGAAGAAGAAGAGTCTGAGTCAGACCTTTAAAAATTTCAGGAGTCAGAGTCGAACTTTTTAAAATTGCCCGATCATTTAGGTTGCTAACTTAGCACTCCCTTTTTTTTTCTAGGCAAATATATCGCCTTCGGAATCCATATATTCTTTTTCTGTGTTTTTTCTGTTTCTGTGTTAATGATGGTGATATGACTAATTCTGTGAAATCAGTTTTAAACCGTATTTTAAAAAATGTATAAAATAATTTATTTTTTTTCTAGATCCACACCGTTTTCCTGAGCCGCAGCATGGTTTGGTCAACTGCTCTTGGTATGCCCCGAAAGCCTGCTGTAAACGGACTGAAGTGACCGCGGTTTTCAGTAACATGTATCCCCTTTTTGGGGCCTCGGAGGACTGCATGAACCGAATGAACTACTTAATGTGTTATTTTTGTAGTCCGGAGCAATCTCGCTGGTACAACGGGTAAGTCAGTCATTTTTTTTATCCTTAACTGTAAGGCGAGTAGATAGTGGCTAACTTGGCTTTACTTTTGGCAGCCTCGTAACTTCTGCTTCCCTTATTATGTCCTTTAGTCCTCACATTTCATGAGCAGTGTTTCTGACAAAGGAGGAAGTAGGTAATTCAAACTCTCCAGTAGGTAATTCAAACTCCCCCCCCCCCCCCCTATATATATATATAAGTGATGTGGCACGGGCTGTGAGCTCGGCATGCCGGTTTCATCACTTTCACTAATACCCTTAGGAAAGGTATGAATTCATATCTCCCCACCCCTCCTCTCTCCAGCTGTAGATTAAATAGTAGGATAGACTAGACTCTCAAGCCTTGGTTGTGCAATTAATCGAGGAGAAAGAAAACCCCAAAATAAAACCAGTCGTGTTAACAGCCTGGTCTTTTGGTTCGGAGCAAAGTGTAGTATCTGTTCTGTTGCCGCACTTAGTCTTTTCTGTCCTCGGTCAGTGAAGAAGAAATCCTTCAAGACTGAGGCAATTTTTTAAAATTTTTGTTCCAATCCAGAGTGCTCCTTTTTGGGGAGCTGGATTTTCGCTCACGTTAAAAACGACCTTGTGTCTAACTCTGCCCTCTTGGGAAGGCAAGTAAATAAGAACACCAGTCGCGCTTTGCTTATATCGACATACTGAACTTGACAGCAGCAGCAGCAGCAGCAGCAGCAATAATAATAATAATATCATCATTCTTATTCTTCCGATTTAGAAGAAGTAATTTCTTAACAGATATATGAGGTTTTAGAATTTTTGAGATGAGGATTGGACATTTGTATTATCCAAACTACTATTCTCATCTTGGATATCATTCTGCCGACGTTTAAACCAATGTAACTAGGAATACAATTATGAATTACTTATGACTTCTTCTCCATCCGATTTAGTCTTGAACAACCCTTTGATTAGTCCTCTATAAGAGGGTGGGGCCTGCCTGCCTGTCAGTCTTGATCGAAGTCTACTACTCCAGGCTCGGCGGTCGCGAGGATCTAAGTTTGTAATCCCAGGGCTGCAAACTTAGATTATTTTTTCTTTTTCTTTTATTTTTTCTTCTATTTTTTCTTCTATTTTTTCTTTTTCCTCTATTTTTTCTTCTATTTTTTCTTCTATTTTTTCTTTTTCCTCTATTTTTTCTTATATTTTTTCTTATATTTTTTCTTTTTCTTATATTTTTTCTTATATTATTTCTTTTTCTTCTACTTCTTCTAGTTTTTCTTTTTCTTTTTCATCCGATTTATTTTTGAACAGGTCTTTGATTAGTCCTCTATAAGAGAGCGGGGCTTGCCTATCAGTCTTGATCAAAGTCTTCTACTCAAGGCTCGGCGGTCGCGAGGA
The DNA here is from genome assembly GCA_963556195.1 of Sepiola atlantica. Classification (NCBI taxonomy): domain Eukaryota; kingdom Metazoa; phylum Mollusca; class Cephalopoda; order Sepiida; family Sepiolidae; genus Sepiola; species Sepiola atlantica. Next base: position 3,290,159 of record OY744547.1, read on the forward strand.
TCTAAGTTTGTAATCCCCAGGGCTGCAAGGTCACGTTTACACAGCTCATCCCAAGAAAGCTTCGGTCTTGTGCATATGATTTCATATTTTACCGAAATATTTAACATTGGATCTACACTTGTAGCTTTTGTTTTCTTTTGGTTGAAGATATTTTTTTCTTGGACATTGTCATTGTTATTTTCTGGGTTAGGGTTAGAAAATCATTTCAACATTGTATGATTGAAAATAAAAATCATCTGGGAGCAACGGTAAATTACTTGTATACCATTGTGTGCACTATTTATTTGGAACATGATTTGAAAATAATTTAAATCTTTAAAAATACAAACACACATCCCCCCTCACCCCCCCCACACACACATATATATACATATATATATATATATATATATACAGATATATATATATAGTAGTATCAAAATGTATCTATGACAACTAAGCTATACAGAGGCATTCATATTTCATTCTAGCAGAAAATCGTCAGGCTAAATGCATTTAGCTTGGTTGCCATAGATATATTTTTATACTCCTACTAAGCTCTACTCATGTATTGAGAACTATCGAAGTAAATACTGAAAATATATACACAATATATTATATCACCTTATAATATTATGTGTATATACATAAAATAATATAAATATATATTACATTGATTCATTCCAATGACCATGCAAAAATAAATCCTTTCAATTTTTATCTTACATATAAAAACAATGTAAGATGAAAATTGAAATGATAAATATTGACTGGAATATAGAAATAATAAATTAAAAATAATTTATGAAAATTATAATTTTGGATCGATTTTTCCTATGGTCATTGGAATGCAACTATAAAGGACATGTGCTCTGAATCTTGTAATACAACTTCATTGAGCTTGTAATTGGAAATTCTTTGACACTGTAAGGAGTATAAAATTGAAAACATATATTCCTTATAAAAACCTATAAGTATATATATATATATATATATATATATATACAGGGTGGGCCAAAATAAGGGTCCTATCTTTAAATTTGAATAACTTGAATTTGAATAACTTCCACAAAATAAAAGTTAAACTCACCAAACTTTATGTGTGTGTAGACTGACCCTTCCGAGATTTTTTGAAATAAACAAAACAAATTTTAGCCGAAAAATACTTCTTAAAACTTACAAAAACTAAAGTATTGTTTTTACACTGTTTTGAGTTTTTTAAGCAAAAATAATGTTTTCTAAATGAGGGTACGTTCCTTAGGGCTAATACGGCTCATGCTTGCTTCGGAAGGGGTCCTTTACTTATTCTGAAAAAAAAAAAAAAAAATCAATAAATAAAAATGTTATGAATTTTTAAAAATAGGACCCTTATTTTTGCCCACCCTGTATATATATATATATATATATATATATAATATATATATATATATATATATATATGATTATTTTTATTTACTCAGACATGTACAAACTCTTTCCAAATATGATCTAAGGTTAAGATCGGATTCTAACTCTGCCTGATGAGATCTCAGTTTATAATAACTGTTGATCGATAACATCGACATGCCAGTGTCGCAGATTTTGTACATGTCTGTGTAAATGAAAATAATCATATATAAAAACTCTATTTGATATTGAGCCCTTTTTATAAACCCGGTTGAAATTCTTTGGATTACTACCCTGTGGATGTTTTACCTGGATTATTATATATATATATATATATATATATAAAATTAAACAAGTTGAAATGTTTTTATAAAATGACCTTATATGAACAATATTTTATTCAAAAGTGCTCAATACTAGGTAGATCTTTATAAATATTTATTATATAAACATTTAATGCAATTGCATTTCAGAAACTTGACGCTTACCTGACGTCCAGAATTATTATTATTATTTCTGGGCTCCGAGGAAGCGTTAAGTCGCTAAAACGCAATTGCATTTGCATAAAGTAAATGTTTATATGATCTCTCTCTCTCTCTCTCTCTCTCTCTCTCTCTCTCTCTCTCTCTCTCTATATATATATATATATATATATATATATATATATATATATATATATATATATGAGTATCAATTTAAATGTTATTTTCATTTTTTATATTGCAGAAAAGTTCACGTTTGTGAAGAATACTGCATCGATGTCTTTGATAAATGTCAACTTGCTTCCTATGAAGGTGTTGCAATTGGTAAGTAACCTACCTATGTAGTTGACGCTGATCAAGTTTGCCTTTTAGCTGACTAAACTGTTGCTTTATGTAAACTTAAAGGAGCAGACATGGTTACCCGCAAAATAATAGTGCCGGACAATTCAATATAATTTCAGTTCAGTGCGTCACGATATCAGTCACTTCAATACGATACTATTATCTATATATTAATACGATAGCGTGTGTTCGTGTGTCATGCTTGCATCAAAAGTTCTGCGCATGCGTGTCGCACCTAGATTTGGAAAAGCATTCAAGTCACCTAATTTTCGTAATATTTCGAGTGTTTCCCTTTGGCGCAACGGTTAGTGATGTAGGATTTTGACGTTGGTCCGACTGGTTTATAGTTCGATCCCAACCAACCTCTAAGATTTTTTTTTTTCTACATCGAAGGGGGGGGGGAGACAGATATTAATACGATAGCGTGTGTGTTATTTTGTGTGTCACGCTTACATCAAAAGCAACAACCTTCCGAATGTTTGTATGCTACTCATGAATTGGAGCCAAATTTAATTTAATCGAAAACATTTACAAAGAAAGGTTTAGTCGTCGAAATATTACCTTCACGAGAAATTTTGTATATAAAGAAGTTTTGTAAATTGTTTCATGTATTGTTCATTTTTTTAAATAAATATACAAGTCAAATTTTATCATATTTTATTCAAACATGTATAGGTTAGGAACAAGATAATTTGTATTGAAAACATCATTTCGTGTAATTTACACGGGCCCCGCTAGTAAATGACTAATACTCTATGTTAATTTTGACACCACAAAAAATGTCTTCTAACAACACCACTGGCAAATGGATCTTTACTATGTATGTCATTCAACAACTTCCAAACAATTTCATCGCAAGCTTTGCCCATATGTAAGGAGAGTAGAAAGTGAACTTTCGGTTTACGTTCGGCCGCCTCGTAACTCTCGCTTTCCTTATTTTGTCCTTTAGTCCTCACATTCCATGAGCGATGCTTCTGACAAAGGGGAAAGAATTGCTGTTTTCTGGGTCGGAATTTATCCATTTAAAAAAAAGAAAAAAAAACACTTATCGTTTTGACCTTGAAATATATATATATTTGACGCTTCTGCTGTTTCGTCCCGACATAAAAATATTTAAAGAAATGTATAAACTTTGTTATGTACTTACGTGGTAGCTGAAAATAAGATTGTACAGAAAACATTACGCAAATGCATCTAGTATTTATTAAATTATAAGAAAAAGAAGAAAAAAAAAATGATATTACGTATTCGTTAGACATTTTCACTCAAGAAATAGGCAAGGGAGATAACTTATATTTGTTTACCTGGTTTAACAAAAATGGCGACCGATAGATAAAATAGTTTTTTTATTTTTTATTTAATAAATACTGGATGAATTTGCATACTTTTTGGCGTACAGTCTTCTTTTCAGCTACCACGTAAGTACATAACAAAGTGTTATATAATAGGATGCATGTGATGATGGACGTACAGAGAGATCGCTTAACTTGCACGATTTGTAACAGTGTCATCTCGTGCAATTTTGGTGCGATATTTCTCACGATTCGCGGTGACAGTTGATTCGACCTTGAGGTCGAGGGTTGGGTCACACCTGTGCGTTGATCACGAGATTTCGTGACGTCACAGTTTTCCCGGTGAGAAAACTGAGTGAGATTTTGAGTTCTTGACGGGAAGCCGAAAAGTCAACACGCCTTAGCCATGTAGCGATTAGATAAGCTAGGGGATTTCAGATCCCCAAAAATGAGAGCCAGGCGATGTCCCCCCCTCTTCCTTCCTTTGCAAGTAATTAAGTAATTAGGAAATTAACTAGCGTAAGCTTCTCTCTCTACTACGACGTAACTTGCTTCAGTAGCGACAAGCTAATAGAGAGTAAATGGCTCAAACTAAAAAGAAAGGCTTGTTATCTTTTATCGTATACGGGGAGATTCGATTTCAGCTTACGAAGAAACCGCCAGGGACATGAGACGATGGAGATTGTGACCACGGACAATGTGGCCGAAAGAAGACAGATAGCAACTCGACACAAACTGCAGGCGACAACGACAGAGCCGGCATATAAACGTGTTATAAACCTGTTATTCAACAAAAGTTTATACATTTCTTTAGCTATTTATTTTTTAAAGAGAGGCCTAACATGTCATTGTGAAAGTACAGAAGCACCATTTTTTTTTATCTAAACAGAAAACATTTTTCTTTTTTTCATTTCAGGTAGTGCATATGGGAACGGCACAGCCTTCTGTAATGCCCAAAACTTTGAAGTGATGGAAGGGACGCATAACTGCTTTGAATTCGACCCGTTGCCATTTGCAGGCGTTGGTCGTCTCCGCCCGCTGCTCGCCCTGCCCCTCGTCATCTCCCTCTGCCTTCTCACTAGGCTGACCAATATCTTCATCTGATCTGCCATCATTGCTGAAACAGGAGATCAGCAGTTTCATTATTTCATTAGCATCAAGTATAACACAGACGGCCACACAGAGTAATTGTATGTATGTATACGTATATATATAAAAGGAAATTGTAGTTTGCTTGAAGCATTGCTGGTAAATATAAGTGTAAGTTTGAAATCCAAGGCAGGAGCAATGTGAAATAGATACCGGAAGGTGGAACAGATGAACAAAAATAAATGAGAAGAGAAAAAAGAGAATGGAATCTCAAATTAATTTATTAATATTTAACGTAAAACAGATTAAATACCAGAACAGTAAATAAAGTGGTTACTCTCAGGCAAATAAAAGTTCCGGAATAAGGTAAACTTAAATGTTCGAGAGCGGAACCTCTCATTATCAAAAGACCAAAAAAAATGACCGAGTGGTCCAAAAAACAAGGTGGACTGATGGGATCAACTGTTGACGAAATACTGCAGAGAATTGAAAGTAGGTATGCAGAAAAAGAATTAAGATAAGCTGATTAGACATCAATATTAATTATGCATATCATAATTTAATTATATATGTTTTACGTGAAATATTAATAAATTGATTTGAGATTCCATTCTTATTTTCTCTTCATTTATTTTTGTTCATCTGTTCCACCTTCCGGTATCTATTTCACATTGCTCCTGCCTCGGATTTCAAACTTACACTTATATATATAT
>OY744547.1:3300441-3327941 GCA_963556195.1 Sepiola atlantica
AATTTATTTGCTATTTAATTATTGAAATTGTTCTAAAAACACAAAATTTGCGTTTAATCAAATGTTGTCAAATTTAAGATTTTCTAATATTCATGTGAGCAGATCCACACAAAGAATCTCTGAAGCCAAAATAATAAATATATATATATATATATATTTTTATATATATATATATATGGGAAATGAAAGAGGAAAAACCAAGAGATATTTTTTTATCTATTCATCAACGTTTCGTCTTTATTGTAAGACTTCCTCAGGATGATAATTTGAAGAAAAATGTCATGCAAGTACATTGAAATATTGGGTTGCCACGGCTACTAATTTTTCTCATCAACCCATCATGTCAACCCAATATTTACATGTACTTGCATGACATTTTTCTTCAAATTATCATCCTGAGGAAGTCTTACAATAAAGACGAAACGTTTATGAATATATAAAAAAATATCTCTTAGTTTTTCCTCTTTCAATTCCCATTACGTCGGATTACTCTCATCCTTCTTTTCTCATATATATATATATATATATATATATATAACTCGCTGTATCTATCTGCCATTGGCTGCGATGCAGTGAACTTATTTTAGTTCTTAATTTTTGCTTGTACATCAGGTAGACAACTCCTATTATATCTTTCAGTCTAAAATATGAGTTATCCCCCTTGCTGATTTTTATTTTAGATAACTATTTAAAAATGTTTTTCTGGGTCGGACTATGTAATTTAAAAATATAAATTGTAACAAAGTACCTTATTTTATTGCCAATAACACGATACAACAGTAACAAATGGGAATGGACAAATCAAAAGCAAAGTTTGATTTGTCAGCTTAACTGCTATTTGGGTCTGACTTTGAAACTCTGACAAGATCACTATATATGTTAGATGAGTGTTATAGTTTGCTTAAAGCATTGTGTCGTTTATAATTTTTTGTTTGAAAGCTTTAAAAAAGTGGAATAAGTTAAAAATAACTGAGATGTTAATAATTCTGTTTGTCCCTCCCTTAATTTTTTGGCATGGACATAACCCTAACCCTAACCCTAAACCTAACCTAACCCTAACCCTAACCCTAACCCTAAACCTAACCCTAAACCTAACCTTAACCCTAACCCTAAACCTAACCCTAACCCTAACCTTAACCCTAACCCTAACCCTAACCTTAAACCTAAACCTAACCTTAAACCTAACCCTAACCGTAACCTAAACCTAACCCTAACCCTAAACCTAACCCTAACCTAAACCTTAACCCTAACCTTAACTCTAACCCTAAACCTTAAACCTAACCCTAACCCAACCCTAAACCTAACCCTAAACCTAAACCAGGAAAAAGAATCCCATTCATTCATCAAGTAATGTTTTGCTAGTTGAATGAATGGCATGCGTTTTACTGTGTCCTGCAGCTTTTCAGTTGCGTCTGATTCATGAAACCCGAGTAATGGCAGATGATAAATGTGAAATAGGCTTTTTTTTAAAAATTCATATGATGTTTCGGTAAAATGTGTACCTTCTTCAGATGTGTAAACGCTAACTGAAAAAAAAAATCTGCAATTTTATGACTGTAAAGTGAAATTAATTAGCCAGAGTAAGGAAAAAAAAATATTTACCTTATTCATATATACAGGTGTATGCATATTATTCACATATACAGGCGTATACATACATACATACATATATATATGTATTTTTAAATTTATATTTAGAATTTTTTATATATATTCAAATATAAAGTTTATAACATAAAGTAATTATAATAGCTCAATAGTGTAAGGCCAGAGCTCTGTTATATTCAACATTTTTATGTCATTTTATACCATATCAATGTATTGAAGGACAGATAAAAAAACAAGCAAGCAGAGCCTAAATTACAATCACCACTCATTATCGACATTATATCTTTTTTTATCACATGGAACTATGGTCTCATTATATCCTGGCGGTAACATATACTTTTTTGCCGTTTGTATTTCATATCATTCATCATTAGGTCAATACTAAAGCTGGCGATGAATGATTAGAAATACAAACAGGTAAAAAGCATAAGATACGTAGATGTTAGCACGAGGATATAATGAGATCATAGTTCCATGTGGAAAAAAGAAAATATAATGTTGATAATGAGTACTGATTTAGGCCCTGCTTGCCTATTTTTTCATTGTTTTTTTTTTTTCGTTTTTGCTTTGTTTTATATAATTAGCACCGAAGATAGCCACACCAAGAAATAAATGCACAGGAGCATTTTACAAATATATTGGTGTTCGCCGAAACAATTGTATGCTGAATAAAAAACAAGTTTTATCAAATGACGTGAATCTGTCCTTCATAACATTGATATGGTATAAAATTAAATAATATATATATATATATATATATGTGATTTTTTGAAGGCTTACCAAAGCATTCCGTTCAGGAGCCCAATCATCGCCACAAAAGACTTTTTCATTCAAAGATTATTTATTTATCATTTTCAAATTAAAGAGTTTTTCCTACACGTGTTTCCCTGATGATCTGCCAAGCAACGACTTGCTTGGTAGTGAAACACATGTAGGAAAAAAAACTCTTTAATTTGAAATGAATTTGAATGAAAAAGTCTTTTGCGGTGTTGATTGGGCTCCTGAACAGAATGCTTTGGTAAGCCTTCAAAAAATCACATATAAATGCTCTGTACACTGTAATCGAGTATCATCGAGCTTGTTTTTATTGGCCTAAACCCGGTCTTCACTGAATAATCTATCTTCTAAGTGAAAAATCCAAATATATATATTAGTGTGTTAAAGTGAATAATTTTGGTAAGAAGTCCGAGTAAGAAAGCTCAATGTAGAAAACAGAGCAAGAATAGAATTTAGAAAGAAATCACAGACACATTGCAACTGTCAGCATTTATAATTTATTTCGACTTTCCAGTCTCGTCAGAATGCTAACGGGACAGTTACATATTCTGAGGAGACTGGGAAGTCGAAATAAAGTATAAATGCTGACAGTTGCAATGTGTTTGTGTATTTTTTCTTTCTATATATATATATATATATATATATGGTCACAAGAAACTCAAAAGATTCAGTATTATGCATACCAATATTTATATGTACATTCTCCTGTTATCGTTAATATTATAGAAATATTTATATATATATATATATTATTATTATTGTTTGTAAATTTTATTGGTATTTAATTGTTTTATTTTTTATTTTTTTCACATGTTTTCAATTTCAACTGATGGAATTTTCACTTTGGATTGAGCGATAAATTAATAAAATTAATAAAATGGCTGCCTTAACTTCCTGCTAGCATAAATTTGGTTTGAAAACAAAATAAAAATGTCTTTTTTATCTCAGCAATATTGTGTAAATGCAACGGTATTCTCAGAAATTGTCGCAAAATTGTTTCCAGTGTTTGTTTGTGTGTTTATTTATCGTTGGTAGTAGAACTCATTACTGAGTCTGGATTCCTCTCTCTACATCTTTGCCTACATTTTGTATTAGATCGATTATTGTATATATATATATATAATAAATATTTGTTTTTTTGTTTATTATCTATGTATGTATACGTTTCGTCCTTTTTAATCGGGACTCATCAGCATAGAGATATAACTATTCACTACTCGTCGCGTGATTCGAAACCCTGGGCTACGAGTATTTTACAATTTAAATCCCGACACCTAGAACCATTCGGCCATCGCTGGATAGCTAAATAAACAGTGATAATTTTAACACTTATTTCGGCGGCTTGACGTCATAAGAGCGTTCAACTTAATGAAAGGAACGATGCATTTATAGCTAGCGACGTCATGCTGTGTTAATACTACACTTACAGTGCCCATCTAGAGGGTTTTCTAGGAGCTACAAATAATAAATATTTGTTATTTGTTTATTTATTTATTATTTTGATTTTAACTTACCACAAACATATACTTGTATTTACCACGCACACACACACACACACACACACACACACACACACGCACACACACACGTGTGAAAGAGTTAAAATATAAAATCAACATTTCAGACAAAATGGAATATTAGTTTATGGAATAATGGATAAGAATGCCAACAAACTAGTACAAATAAGGACACAAACACATCATCAAAGCGGAACCAAAATATTTCGGTCGATTTGTTCAGCCATATTCATTTGACACCATATGAATAGGATCGAACGAATTGACTGAAATATTTTGGTCAGCTTATTTATAGTAGTATGTTGACATGCTTATCCACGATTCCATAAACTTATATTTGCTTGCTTTACACAAAATTTCATCTCAAATCAGTTTTTTGGTGGTTTTAAATCGTTTTCTTTTTTCTTTTATGAGATCTGAATATCTTTTGCTTTCAACATTCATTTTCCACTAACATTTTGACCTGACGAAGCTTTAGACTGTCCGAGTCTTTAGCTGAAATGTGTATGCATATATGTAGCCAGAAATGTTATGCAAATAAAAATTCATACCAAATTAAGAAATATGTGTGTGTGTGATAATATAAAAAAAGGAAGTTATTTCGTTAAGTTCAGATCGATTCTCATGGGAATCAAATTCCAGAACAAAATGAAGCTCAATATTAAAACTTTTGAATAATTATTTCCAAATTTGTAATCGAGCGATAAATAAATTGACAGATCAAATATATGTTATACTGTGACTTTTTTGTCAATTTCGAAGCAAAAACAAAAAAAACGCTAACACGTGTTTCTAGAAAAATCAAAAACATACTTGAAACACATTCAAATATGTTTACTATTTAAAACTCCCGTCGTCGTCGGAGCATTATTGTCAAATAAAACCAAAGTGAAATTCCATGCAAAAAGTCTTCGACTGTCCATGAAAAAAAACACAAAAAATATTTTTAAAAAACACAATGGCTAAATGGGAATTGGCCCACTTTAAATAAGATTTGATTCGTTCAAATGTTCAGAAAAAGATTTGTCCGCACATCGAAAATGGCTCATTGGGTATAAACTTAAAAGTCAACACAAGATTCAGTAAGAGAAACTGGTATTTTCTTCTCAGTTTTAACTACGTTTTAATTCTTATAGAAACATGTGTTGGCTTTTCTTTGCTTCGAAACTGACAATAAATCACAGTATGACATTACTTTGATCTTTCAAGTTGTTTTTTTCTATGTATGTACATATATATATATATATATATATATATATATATATATATATATATATATGGGAAATGAAAAAGGGAAAAACCAAGAGATATTTTTATATATTCATCAACGTTTCTGAGGAAGTCTTACAAATAAAGACGAAACGTTCTTCTTCTTCTTCTTTCTTGTGCCAGCTCCCTCAAAGCTGCAGCTCGGTCTTAGCAAGCCAGGTTCTCGTCTCGTCATCAAGGTCCGCTATGCCCTGCTCGCCATTGGGTGGTTTGAACAGCGGGCATTCCTCTATGACGTGTGTAACTGTCTGTTCTGGGTGGCCACATTCACAGGCAGCACCCTCTCTCAGACCCCAGTCTCTCATTGTGGCAGAAAAACGGCCCACACCAGTTCTCAGACGGTTCAGATTGGTTTAGACGAAACGTTGATGAATATATAAAAAATATCTCTTAGTTTTCCTGAGGAAGTCTTACAAATAAAGACGAAACATTGATGAATACATAAAAAAATATCTCTTAGTTTTCCTGAGGAAGTCTTACAAATAAAGACGAAACGTTGATGAATACATAAACAAAAACACATCTCTTGGTTTTTCCCTTTTTCATTTCCCATTATATCGGATTACTTCCTTTCTCATATATATATATATAACATTTTAAAAATATTAAAGTTTTTTTATACCTACAGAAGACGTCGTTTCGGGTTTTCTACCCTCATCAGTGCAGGAGTGGCGGTTGCAGGTGCTCACATGGGATCGAACACAGTTCGTAGATTCAGCCTAGAATCACGAGCCTAACGTCTATGCACACACATATATTTATATATATATATATATATATATATATATATATGTGATTATGTTGAATTTTTGTTCATAGTTGGTTAATGAATCTTGTGAATCCTTACTCTGTTTATTTGTGTTCACTTCCTTGGCCTTTTGGTTCGGAGCAAAATGTAGTATCTGTTCTGATACTACATTTCATCTTTTCTGTCCTCAGTCAGTGAAGGAGAAATTCTTCTAGACTGAGGCAATTTAAATTTTTTTCCCAATCTAGAGTTCTCCTTTTGGGGAGCTGGATTTTCCCCACATTAAAAACCGACAACAGAAGCTGAAGAGAGCCGGATGCCTAAGCCCCTCTGTGCTTGAAACCGACGGTACGAATGTTGTACTAATTTTTCTGTACCAAAATATATATATATATATGAACTCTGTTATGACCAAACTGTTTGATGCTAAGATTTCGGGGAGGGAGGAGAGTTTGGAGGGTTATTTGAACGTTTTTTTTTTCAAGGTTGATTTTTTTAATGAAAAATATGCATAAACGTGTATTTTTGGAGATGCCTCAGAGTATTTTTTAGAGTTATCCCATTCGAAAAACAGGGTTTAATATATATATATATATATATATATATATATATTGCCTCCCCTAAGTCTAAATATAAACAATTGAAATAAAATTAATGGAATTAAAATATGGAAGAAAAATATTTTGATGTATTTACCAAGAAAATCTATTAGAATGAGATTTTTAGGAAACAAATTTAAAGAGTAATTAAGTTTAATATATTTTAAAATCTAAACAGGGTTTAATATATATATATATATTGCCTCCACAGCGATAAACTCTACTATGACCAAATTGTAGTTTATGCTAATGGAAATTTTCATGTGTCGGATGTAGATCCGAGAATTACGATTTGTCAGTCCTCACAAATGTTATGAGTCTAAATATGAACAATTGGAATAAAATTAATGTAATTAAAATATGGAAGAAAAAACATTTTCATGTATTTACCAAGAAAATCTATTAGAATGAGATTTTTAGGAAACAAATTTAAAAAACTAATTAAGTTTAATATATATTTTAAAATCTAATTTAAAATATATAAACGCAGACACTTTTCTATAGCCATGTAACACTGGCATAAATATAGTACCCTGACACTAGTATATACGAGCATCAAACCCTAGATTAACGAAATATAATATTTAAAGAATGAAAATAAGATATGACTCAGATTTTTTCTGCATTATTGAAAACCAATTTTATAAAAAAACAAATTCCTCCAAAGGGAGATAAGTTTATTTAGGGTTACTTCCCTTGCAAAGCAGAGCAAAAATAAAATGTCTATCGATTTCAGTTTTTCTAAGTTTGGTCAGAGGCAAACATTAAATATTCCGTTTTTTTTTTTTTGTATAGCGAAACTCACATCGAGTATTTACTGGAAAAAATATGAGAGGAATATATTAATAATAATAGTTAGAGAAATAAAAACATTTTTTGAAGGAAACAAATATCTCCCAGAATGCATTCGGCGGCCTGTTTGAATTTGATCAAGGGAGAGACTTTTAATTCTTTTGTTTTTGTTTATTTTGTTCTTTTACTTAATTATTATTTTTCCAGGGTCCTTTTTAAGTTTTTATTTTTATTTTTCGGGAGAACCCTAACCAATTAGCTCCCAGAAAAGATAAATAAAATATTAAAAAAACAAAAAAATAGCGAATTTCTCCCAGAAGGCCACTTACTTCTCCATAGATCAAATATGGCTGACTAAAGCCAGTGAGCGGTTTATAATTAAAACTCAAGAAAACCCAGTATTTTTTTTTCGCCTGGGCCCACTCTCTCAGCTTAAAACCTAAGGTACCATGTTTATCTGAACTTCTGTAATATTATATATGTATATATCGATTTTGTAAGCAAAGATGTATTTTATGTTTTACTTTTACTACTAAAATCTATTATCTGTTAATATTGACTATTGAAAACGTTCACCCATCTCCATCCACTCTTATCAGTAACTCCAGTTTAACTTAAAACTATTGAGTTTTCTGGTCTATATTAATCACTCACACTTATCTTCACACACTCTCACTGGTCACTAAATTTTAACTGATTTCCATAATACTTATTAGGTTTGAATTGCCTATATATACCACTCACACTTATCTCCCCTGAACTTTGGCCTGTTAATACTTTGGCTTCTCATTCACAAGTAGGTTAGTCAGACATTGTTGCCATAAACTATGGTAGTTATTTATTATGAATTTAATTTTGCTCCAAACGTTTCTGTTACAATGGTGTATGAATATGAATATCGAAAGAGGGATAGACGAGTGAGGAGGGGGGGGGGAGAGAAATAAGATGGCATATAAGAGAAAGGTGAGCTTGGAAAAAATGTCTCTTGTGAGACTTATTTTGAAACTATAACTGGTCATATTGTTAGAATGAATGCATCTGTCCGATTCATCTGCTCATCTGTTTAATTGAAACATTCCGCCAGTTGAATTTTGTTTCTTTCAAATATTTTTCATTTTTTTCTACTATCTTTGTATTTTTTAAATTTTTATTTAAATTTTTATTTAATTTAAAAAAAATTTTTTTATTTACTTTTCACAAAATCTGTTTGCATCCTTGTATTTTAAAAATTATTAAATTTTTTTTTTTTTTACTTTTCACAAAATCTGTTTGCCTCCTTGTATTTTTTAAATTTTTATTTAAATTTTTTTTTTTTTTAAATTTTATTTTTTACTTTTCACAAAATGTGTTTGCATCCTTGTATTTTTAAAATTTTTATTTAAATTTTTTATTTTTTTTTAAATTTTATTTTTTACTTTTCACAAAATCTGTTTGTATCCTTGTATTTTTTAAATTTTTATTTAAATTTTTTTTTTTAATTTTATTTTTTACTTTTCACAAAATCTGTTTGCATGTTTGTATTTTTAAAATTATTTAATTAAAAAATTTTTTTTTTACTTTTCACAAAATCTGTCTGCATCCTTTTTGGTGTTTTTAAAGAGAAACACAATTGTTGCTACCGAATGCCTCACCAGTCAGACTCTTTCTTTCTTCTTGTTCGTTCTGGTAGCTTTTAAAAACATTCTTCTCTGCTGACTTTTCTGATTGCTTCTTCACCAAACCGCGATTTCAGGTATTTAACCTGCCTGAATTATTCGTGTTACCCCAGAATTTTTCATCTAAACTTGTTTCCTTCACAAAGCCTAGTCTATCCTTCTATTTTCTGTATTATTAAGAGAGGGGAGAGATGAGTTACTTTTTTTAAACTGTTAACTGGAGAGAACATAGGCCCCCAACAGGTTCTATCATTCCCACTGAAAAGTTATGACAGAGTATTTGCTCTGGTTTCAAATATTCTATGAGCCTGAAGTATTGGTGTTTTTCATCGTGACTTTTTACCATACTGAGGTTCCGAAAAAAAAAATAATATTGAGAAAGTCACAAATATAGTCAGAAAAAAATAATATTGAAAAAGTCAGAAAAAGAATAACATGAAAAAAGTCAGAAAATAATAATATTGAGAAAGTCACAAATATAGTAATAAAAAAGTCAGAAAAAGAATAATATTAAAAAAGTCAGAAAAAAATAATATTGAGAAAGTCACAAATATAGTAATAAAAAAGTCAGAAAAAGAATAATATTGAAAAAGTCAGAAAAAAATAATATTGAGAAAGTCACAAATATAGTAATAAAAAACTCAGAAAAAAATAATATTGAAAAAGTCAGAAAAAGAATAACATGAAAAAAGTCAGAAAAAAATAATATTGAGAAAGTCACAAATATAGTAATAAAAAAGTCAGAAAAAGAATAATATTAAAAAAGTCAGAAAAAGAATAATATTAAAAAAGTCAGAAAAAATAATATTGAGAAAGTCACAAATATAGTAATAAAAAAGTCAGAAAAAGAATAATATTAAAAAAGTCAGAAAAAAATAATATTGAGAAAGTCGCCAATAGAATATTATATTGAAAAAGTTGCGAATAGATTAAAGTTTAGCAATATTATCCCATATTTCCTGACTCTTAACTCCATATTAGTACAATTAACCCAAATAAAATCGCATATTTTTCCTGCCTGGCATGAGGACACCATTTGGGAAGCGGACTTTCATTATAAATTATGATAATTTACCAAATAAAAAGTTAATCATGTTTCACATAAATTTTTGTCAATTCAACCATTTGGCCAAATATTTGTTTCGGTGGCAACTCCAGCCCCGTGTCTTCAATTTTACTCCTGTTTTAACAAATTTTACAAGATTTTTATTTGTACAAAATTTTAAAATTTCCTTTTATGTGCGGATATGTCAGCCGTTGTAGCCCAACTGCCGGAGCCGCCACTGTTTCTTTTTTTGTTATTCTTCTTATTCAATTAAAGATAACTTGTTTTTCATTTTGTTTTATTTTTTTATACAAGATTTCTCAACTCATTCTTTACAGAATATAGACCATGACGAGGGTCGCTTTATCCGCGCCCTTCACGCATTCATATGTTTTAAAATGAATGTACACGAAATTATTATACTGAATTTGTTTTTGCAATAAAATTTACATAGGAAAATTATTTGTGTTCAATGTTTTCTTTAAAGACAGTTAAAACTGAAATTTAAAAAAAAAAAAGCTAATTTCTTTTAAAATACAATATTTTGAAGACTGTACAAAGAGCCGTCGTTTTCGCTCTTTGGAAAATACGTGAATGTGTCGGAAACATTTGTTTATTTATTCACACGTTTTTTGGGCATCTCTTTTGATCTCTGAAGTGACCGTGTCGGGTTATTGAATGATTTTTGAGTGAGTGTAAATTTAAATATATAAATGTGAGTTAATAAACAAAAATATGAGAAAGAATTCGACTGAAGAAAATTAGAATTATTTATTTATTTACTTTTTACAATTAGAAGAGGATTTACTAATTAATTGAACAGTTATTGTGGGAGCTGATAACGACATACGTCTTAAGAAAATATATGTCTCTCCTGAAAGCCAAGGGGACATAACTCTTCAAATCGAACGCAAGGGAAGTAACTCTGACAAGTTTATCTCCCTTTAATATGTCCGTTCTAAATGTCTCATTATTTTCTAGCTAGAAATGCCTCTAGCGAACAATCTCTTTTCTGCCATTACTAACCAGCATTTTGAGAAGTGTCTTCGTAAAAAGAAGAACCTGTATTTTGCTTTTGTGGATTTGGATAACATTTTTGTCAGAGTGTCATGAGATGTTGTCTGATGGACTTTGCATACATTAGAGGCAAGTGAGTGGTTGATGAAGGTTGTTCAAGCAATGTACAGAAATGCCTAAAATCGTATTAGAATTAACAGCACTATTAGTGACAGCTTTAAATGGGAGTACATCTGTGTTCTGTAATGTTTCTTAGAAGCGGGGGTGGGTGTAGGGTCCGTTAACAAGAGATACTGATGATTTAGTACTTTGAAAAAAGAAATAGAGTTGCGAAAGGTTCAAAGTTCAAAATTGTGAAACGTGATTCAATACACGTGATGATATAATAAAGCTTATTTTCTATTTACTACAATTTATTCAATGTATTAATTTGACAAAGAAACCAGAAACAAACCGTTTGTTTATATTTGGAAAACTTATTATATTAAGATGATAACTGTAAAAAAAACATTTTAGTGTAAAAATCTTTCTTCGGCACATATGACGTTTCAGAAAACTGCATACCCTTTTTGATGTATGAAATTTTAGAAACCGCCGGTTTTATCGTGGAGAAAGCATATTACAATACATATAAGATTTTAATGTAGGGGCCGTTAACAAAAGACAATGAAATATTGCTGTGTTGGATCCCAAGTCATATCGGGATCAGAGGAAACGACCAGGTTGATAGGGAAGCCACGTCTGCATTAGGCATGGCCGCGGAGACCAATTTTAAGATTCCATTTACAGATTTTAAAATGAAAATCAACAAATATATGCAACAACAAAGACGGCAGTGTTGGAGTTACAATACACACAACAAACTCCTAGCGATCAAAGCTACAATAGGAGAATGAAAAAAAAAGCTCACGAAAAAGCCGAAAGGAAGAAGTAGTGTTATCCAGACTTCGCATAGGTCACACAAGGATTACACATTCCTACTTACTTGAAGACAAAGAGCAACCAATATGCTTTGCATGCCAGACTACCTACACCATCAAGCATATTCTTATTGAATGCATTGATCTGGCCCCTAAAAGAGAAACTTTCTACAGAGCAGGTACAATGAAGGGACTGTTTAAGAAAAATAAAGTAGAGACAATACTGAACTTCTTAAAAGCTGTTGATCTATATAAAAAGATATAATTACCTAGAGACATATAAATCCAGTTTGATTTGGCATTAAATGAACTGAGAAAGGATGATATGCCGTTAAAAAAGGAAAAACGTTTAACGAATGTTTTCAAAATACTATTTTTTTCTTTTTCTTTTTTTTTTTTCTTTTTAAAGAATTTTGTTTACTTTGCAAAGTATTTAAAAAAAATACTACTTGATTCAGCATTACATGACCTGGAAAAGGTTGATATGCCGTAAAACAAAACAAACAAACATAAACTTTAATATTTTGTGGCATTTGTAAGCATTAAATCTAAACAGTATAAGGAGATGTGTGCAGAACAGGAGACTTTGTTGTTTTGGTCACATTAAAAGAATGAATGAGAGTACTTGGGTTCGTAGATGTAGAACAGTTTAGGTAGCAGGCTCAGTTGGCAGGGAAGGACAAAGGAAACATTTGAGAGAAAGAGAGATAAATAAAGACCTATCCAGAGATAGGTAAGTTTAGAAGTCACTTTATAAAAGCTGTCTAACGCATGCCAGCATTTAAAACAAAGTTGAACTGAATATGATGAGAATGCGAGAATGGATGAGAGTGCTTAAGGTTAATAGGTGTAACAGTTGAGGTAGCAGGGTCAGTTGGCAAGGAAAATATGGGAGAAGTGATAAGGATGGATTTGAGAGAAAGAGATATAAATAAAAATCTTACCAGATAGGTTAGTTTTAATGCCAATTTCTAAAAGCCGTCCAACACATGCCAGCATGTAAAACGGACGTTAAACTGAATATGATGATGAATGGAGGAAAAAATTATAAATATACCCCCCTCGCCCAAAATTGCCACTCGTGGAATTGTTAATAAAATTCACAATCCTTTCTACAATTCAACCATATTTGGTACAAATAAACTTTAATCTATGCTTGCCTTGTCCACCAGGTTTCACTCATGAATATCCAACAGTCTTTGTTTTAGTACCGTTCAATGATAAGCACATCTGGATACTATCCTGATGTTGGCTTCAGTTCAGGAATAGCTTGAGGATTGTTCTGATAGATATTATCTTTTGAGATAATCCTTCTCATTATTACGATCTGATTTCGCACTTTAAACATCAGCTTAAAGTCAAAATCAGATGTGATCTGAGGAGATCGGACTCAGCATTATCCAATAGGAGACGGATACACACCGCTAATTTGTGTGTTTGGACAAACCAAGTTTGAGTACATGTTCCCTGCCTAGGCACGATGCACGCCGACCTGAGGTCATATCACACCCCACCCCAGTTACCAGTCTCTTAGCGAGTGGCACAGATGAGTCTTGCTTGTTTTCGGCTCTTGAGACAACCCGGAAAACAGCGAGCAGCTCATACCTAGATAGATTTTGGGAAGGGTCCTACTAACCACCACACTTCACATTTTATTTTTCAGCAATCTCTCTTTTTAGCCCCCCCCCCCCCCATACACACACAAACACCTCAACCGATGAACTTGCACATATATTTTTGTAAATAAAAAAAACGTCAAACCATTGGGGATAATGTTAAGTAGGTTTTAGTCATAGAGTGAATGTGGTATTTTGGTGGCTGAAACTAGTTTAGGCAATAGACTAAGAGGATGACAGCCCAACGCACCCAATTTCGGGCTTGTGCCACATCTGATTTTATAAAGAAAATTTGCTCTACTGTGAACTTCTTTGTAAAATTTTAAAAGTAAATAAAATCGCTACAGATAAAAATATGGGGGGGGGGGTAGGGTTATAGTCTGATGAATGTGAAGCTGATGTCTAGCCACATTGGAGAGCTATGATATAGCGAAACAGTTTCTCAGTGGAAAACTCTCCATAGATATATTACCTAAATTTATTCGTCCGAGGAAAGTTCTATTTCTGTATTCCATCAGAATAGCAAACCAGCTATTTATTAAATGTATTAGCTTCAAAATTACATCAAGGGAGACAACTCAGAGATACACATTCAAGGGAGAGAACTACAAATTAGGTTTTTATGAAGTTTCGATATATTTTACGCATTCTTAAGTGGTTAACGACGCAGACTGAAAACCTAGGTGTACCAGGTTCGAATCCAGTTTGTTCCTCAGAAACATTTTCATCAAAACCCACACCTGTGTCTAACCTCATCGAGAGATGGTAAATAAAAAGTACCTTCTTTAGACATGGCAAAGGAAAGATTTGTATAAATAAAAATTTATAATAAAAAATAAACATTTATAAATAAAAAATGATACTAAAAACAGCTCTACTTGCTATTGAGCACTTTTTATAAACACTGGAGTTTCAACTACATAAACTAATACAATACATGTACTATATATATATATATATATATATATATATATGTATATTATTTCTCTCTCTTTTTACTTTATTTTATATTAATATTTTGTTATTTTTTTGACATTATTACATTTTGATTTTGATTCTTAACGGTCCCAACCACGTGACTTTCCAAATTTAAATTTTAAATTTATGTTCTTTTTTCTCAATTTCATTCTTTCCAAATATGATCTAAGGTTAAGATCGGATTTTAACTCTACCTGATGAGATCTCAGTTTATAATAGCTGTTGATCGATAACATCGACATGCTAGTGTCGCAGATTTTTTACATGTCTATGTAAATAAAAATAATCATATATATATATATATATATATATATATATATATATATATATATATATATAGTATACATTTTTATTCATACAAACAGCTGTACTTGTTATTGAGTACTTTTTATAAACACTGGAGTTTCAATGGATAAACAAATACAATACATACATATATATATATATATATATATATATATATATATATATATATATATATATATATATGCACTCAACACCTAGATTAGTCTCAATGAGGAACCAGGTATTTAATCCCCTCCCACCGCAGGAATATGTGACACAAGCCAGCGCCCCTAAAGGAGGAGCACTCTGGCCTAGTAAAATAGCCTGGGCAGCCCCGTCGGCATTCCCTGGTCAGGGCGCCGCAGGCAGTAAGCAATAAACTTACTCCATCCCAAAGAGGGGAGACAAGGCCAGGGATGGTGCACATCCTAGGACAGGACAGGAGATAAAATGTCCCGGCAGATAAAAAGCCACTGAAATGGCCCAGTTCCTGCCGGACTGATTGTCGAAGACGAATGCTCGACTGGTATTACCCCATCCCGACGTTCTCAATCAACCGAAGTTGATGAGAGACTGAACAAGATGGGGCGAGGCCCAACGAGGAACCACAATAAATGGAATGACTGTCCCTGTTTTAGATGACGTTGAAATCTCGTTTATAACCTGACTTAATTCCTTTTCAAGGGACAGAACTCAACACGAATTATTCAAGGGAGGTAACTTCAAATTAATGTTTATTCGAAATAATTCAACGTTCCATGTTAAATATTTAAGACTAGTTAATATATTAGAGAGTAATTGGGGCATCTTTTACGAGACTCAGCAGAGTAAAAACGCTAAAAAAAACAAATATACAACAAAAAAAAGTAACTGTAAGCTGTAAAAGTTAGTTTCAAACTTGCATGTGCTATTTGTTTGTATTTTAAACCCGTTTGAAGTGCTATTTATTAGAAATTTACGTTCGACAGCCGGGTTTCGAAGAATTCAAAATGGCCGCTCTACGTAATAATATAGAGGGACTGGCCGCCATTTACCTTTGAGAAACTAGATGTTTTAAAAAACAAGAATTTTTTTTTTAACATCTAATAAAAAGCCATTTATACTACGTAAAAATACAAACAAATTACATAGGTAAGTAGAAAAATGTCTATTCTAGACATAAGTCAACTTTACTTGTTGCAAATTTATGTTTTTAAACTCTTTCTCGTTCTTTTTTTGGACCCCGTTCGCGCCTCTGCTGAGCGTCGTAACATATACCCAGTAATTGCATTATAAATAAATGAACATAGAACATAGAAACATTTATTGACGAATCTTTACTTTAGCGTTAAAAACTCATAGAACTTTCAAAATTGAATATTTTTGGAAAATCTTTTCAGCCGAGGACTTTTCGAACCATAGTGAATCATATTCCATAAATAAAAAAGAAATATTTTTATTTTTTTTAAATTTTAGATGGGGGGGGGGTCACTTTCCTATATAAATCTAACGTAAATGGACCACCCACTTCTTGGCCAAGTTGTCTAAAATTTATATTTTTGGAAAAAAATGTTTACATTTGTTTTTTATTTGGACTACTATTCTCATCTTGATTTTTATATTCACAACGTTTCGACATATGTAACCTTCTTCAGGTACATCTTTTATAACTTGGGAACCTGTACGGAATCTCTAACCGAACAGTGAGCCCTTTATTTAATCAACGGGAGTGGATTGTTCTCATTCCGTCAGAATGCCCCCATGGCATAACGGTTAAGAGCGTCGGTTAATCAGTAGGTCTAAGTAACCATGTTTTGAGGGTGTTGAAGGTTCAATCCTTACGACAGGTGATAATAACCAAGAATAACAAATTAGCACTAGCACTTCTACCCGATCATGGCTGACGGAATGAGAACAATCTACCTCTATGGATTAAATAAAGGGCTCAGTTGGAAATTAAGAAGGTCGGGGGTTACATCGGCCGAAGCGTTGCCCAAAATGTTTTTTTTTTTTATGTCGAAAAAATAAATTTAGAGAAATAAACAAAAACAAATGTAACATTTAAAAAAAAAAATCATATATGATTCACTGAAAATGGTTACCAAAAATATTAAATTTTAAAAGTGATATGAGCTTTTTTTACCCTGAACTTGGCCAAGAAGTGGGTGGTCAATTTACGTTAGATTTATATAGGAAAGTGACCCCCCTCTAAAATAATAAAAACTATTTTTTTATTTTTTATTTTATGGAATATGATTCACTATGGTTCCAAACGTCTTCGGCTGAGAATTGTTTCTAAAAATATTACATTTTGAAAGTGCTATGAGTTTTTAAACGTTGGCTCATTTATTTTTATTCTGAAGCTGAATTAATACACGTCTGTTTCCCTAAGTTTTTTTTCTTATATTTCTTATCTCAGAAAATGCTAAAATATTATTTAGGATTGGAGTTATGTTTGAAAAAACACACACAAAGAATCAAAACAAAAAAAAGCTTCAATTTTTATTTTTTTAATTAGCCGTAATTTGTACTTAACCTACCAAGTGACCCATCTCTAACCAAGTTTCCGGCTATCACTTTCACCCTCTCTCACTGTCTGTTGTTTCACCCTCCGCTTTTGTATCGTACGTTGTCTATCGATCTCGCTTCCGTCACTCTCCCTTTGTTTATTAACATTCAAAAGTAACAAAATTGACTACAGAACACAATATTGGAATAGTTCATTAAACACAAAAGGGAATATCATCAGATTAGTAATACTATTTGACCCGTAGGGAATCGTCAGGCTAAAATGCATGGAGTTTGTGTTTCCAGGTGTTTTATTATATACACGTGGTGTTTAGTCTAGCAAGTTAACCAATTAAATTCTTTGTTATTCTCTTAGCCAATCGTTGGGCATCTCACGAACAAAGGTTTGGTTGATTTTACTTCCTATTTCCTATTCTATTGTTCTGTTTTCTATAGGGTGGCCCACCCCTGTTTCTTTGTTGTGTCGAAATAATAGGTGACCTTATTTTAACACGTGCGTGCTTGTATTTCTATTTTTAGGCGTTAGCTTATTTTAGTTTATTATTTATTTATTTAGTTGTTATGTATTGTTATCCTAAAGTAAATTTTATTTTGTGTAAGCAGTTGTTTGCTATTTCACTTCTGCAGTTTAATAGGTTTACTTTAAAGTTTACTGTTGAGTTTTTTAATTATCATAACGACCAGTTATTTACAACTTAAAAGGAGCGTCTATAATATTGAGATGTTACATGAGAGCGTGATTACGTTCTAAGAGCGTGCAAGATTCAAAAGTTTGATTGCTTAACTGTTAAGAATTTGATTACGTTCTAAGCGCGTAAACTCAACAGTAAAGAATTTTTTTTAATAAACCAAGACTAACACCGCCCGAAAGTGATTTGACGAATCAAATCGAAAGTACTCGTGAAAAAGGAAATAAAATGGAAAAGAAACCCACGGAACTTACATACAGCAATTTGACCGAAATACTAAATAAACCATTCTGAAAATAAAAAAAATTTAAAAAGTCTTATCAAGCAAAAACACTCCGTGTTATTTAATAACGTTTGCCTATATATATATATATATATATATATATATATATATATATATATATATATATATATATATAATTATTAATGACAATATATGTATTAGCATATACTATCAGTGCTCTTTTACTTTGCAGTCTCCTTAAAAGATTCAGCTCGATGATTGTCAATTAGTGACAACAGAGCAAATATAAGTCAAGTTCATATTATATTCCAATAACCATGTTTTTATTTTATTATTTTTATTTTTTCAGATTTCCAAAAAGCATAACATTTCTGTGAGATATATTTTTTACGGTCCGTTTCATTTGTCTTGTGCCAAACAGCATTTGTATGTCAATATCGTCTCTGCAACATTAAAAAATCATCAGAAAAAATTACAGAGAGTAAAAAGTTCTTGGATTAAAGTGTCTTGAAAAAACCTACACTATACAGTGGTTCATTTTTGGGTGAAACCAAACAAAAAAACAAAGAAAAGAGCAAAACTCGCACTAATACGCCATTTTGAATTTTTTCGTTCAGAGCTAGTACATCCTAAAAGTTGTGTGGACATTTATAAATCTAAATTCAATAATATTTCTTAAAATAGTTAATAAGTTCTATAATTTATTTATAAAAAATATAATCTCTCTCTCTCTCTCTCTCTCTCTCTCTCTCTCTCTCTCTCTCTCTATATATATATATATATATATATATATATATATATATATATATATATATATATATATATATATATATATATAAAGTGGTGAACTAAAAGCGAACTTTTAGGAAAGGTAAAACCTATTGTGAAAAGTATACAGCTCAATATCCAGGATAGAGCAGATAGATATGTAGAAGGATGAAAAGAAATTAGAAAAGCAAAAGTCAAATCTTTTTTCAATTCAGTTGCTCAGAGTAAGGTATATTCCGCAAAATATATATATATAGGAAAAATTTAACTTGAATAAATTGCCTTTTTGCGGAATATACCTTGCTCTGAGCAAGTGAATTGAAAAAAGATTTGACTTTTTCTTTTCTAATTCCTTTTCATCCTTCTACACACACACACACACACACACATATATATATATATATATATATATATATATATATATAAATGTATTTATATATAAAGTAATCCAACAAAAGATATAAGCGTCAACTTATATCTTATAATTAGTGAAACATCCGGATAAAAACTGAAGCTCAATATACTGGATAGAGCATTAATATCATAATATAACATGAAATAATAAAATAAGGTGCCAATCAAATTTTATTAGAATTCAAAGTTCAAGCAAAGTATTTTAACGTCCTTAACTCATAATTATCTTTGGAATTATCTTTGTTGGGCCTGGGGGAAGAGATGACCGTGTTTGTCGGCTCAATTCAATTTTAATTTTTTCAAATCGGATTCAACGGATTTTCCATTTAACCAGCGAATTTTGATTTGTACTGCTCCGATCAAATCATTGGAACACTAAATTTTGAACAGTATGAGTTCTACACATAGTGAGTTTACTGAACTTTTTATTTGATTTGGTTTATTTATCGTTGTAATAATTAACATAAACATTGGATGCATTTTTCACTGCATCGATCGGATAACTTCTTCAATTTTTTCAATTTTTTCAATTTTTCATTTTTGGACTGTCACTCATTACCTGGATCAATCTTCAGTCAACCTCCTGGATATCTTTCCTCAATATGTTTTTAAATTGTATGACTTGAATGGATTGTATAGATTTAACAAAAAAGTATGTTGATATATTTGATGTTATATACTTTTATGTATTTTTGTATATATTTTTTATATATTTTCAAAGTGTAATTTTGTTACATGCAGTAATGTCACTGCGGTAATGGTCCTCTGAGGAGAAGAATTATCTTTGAAAACTCATGAGTTAAGGACTTTAAGGTACTTTGCTTGAACTTTGAATTCTAATAAAATTTGATTGGCACCTTATTTTATTATTTCATTTTATATTATGATATATATATATATATATATATATATATATATATATATATATATATATATATATATATATATATATATATATATATATATATATATATATATATATATATATGTATTAGAATTTTTCATATACATTATAATTAATAATTGAATGACTCAGTTCAATCTAATTTTGAGTAATCGTTGTAATAATTAATATAAACGTTGTATTGATCTTTCGAAGAAGATAATTTACGCATAAACAATTTCGAATAGCGACGTGAACTCGTCCACCAATTAACTGGTGTCAACGGACACAAGCCATTGAAAGGAAAATCAGGGACGGGGAAGAATTGATTTTGTACCCGAGTAGACGCTATTATTAGTGTTGAATAGGCTTTAATTGCAGGTGTTCCTTTGAACATCAGACACGGACAAAATGGCCGACAATTACACTGACGTACAAAAAAGACGAGGCACTCGGTCAAGACGACGGCGGCCCCCACACACGATTTAAAAACAAAAAAAGTTGAATATATATTGTGTTGATCACAAGTCACTATCAGGTAAGCTTGATACCTGTGACACTGTAAAGAATGAGAGTTTGATCGTTGTAAATTATAAAATCTCATTTCGGGTGTAAGGGCGATAACCCGATTCGTACTTTTGGTCTTATTTAGTGATGAAACGAAGCAAAACATTTTCCGTAATTGTGTATGTAAAACCACTTCCGGTACAAACGCTACTTCCTGTTCATCGATTCAAAAACGTTGTGCATAAGAACTGAATTTGTATTATTTGTTTTTTTATTCGAACTAATCTTCTCATCTTGGTTGTTATTTTCACAACGTTTCGGCCGATCTAACCTCCGACCTTGTTTGGTGTATCTTGTCGAACTCGGGACTCTTTACGTCGAACTCGGGAATCTTTATGGAATTACAAACAGAATACTTTATTAAATCCACGGATGTAGCTGGCTCTCGTTTCCTCAGTGTGATCACACTTTTAGTATCGCCCGTACTGAGGATCGAACCTTCAACCAACAGAACTTAGAACTGAATAGACTTGTCACTTTTATCTTTGCGAATAATTCTAGTATGAATTTTAGGAGATTTAGTCTTATTTTTTTCTTTTAGATGTGTCGGCTTACTACTTATTACCACTTACTATATATATTTCTTATTACTATATATATATATATATATATATATATATATATATATATATATATATATATATATATATGTGTGTGTGTGTGTGTGTGTGCGTATGATTTTTAATTGTTGTTTTTGACGATAACTAACTGTATTGCAGCTACTGATACATTTGACTTGGCCTTTTGGCTAAGATCAAAGTGTAGTATCTGTTCCGATGGATACTACACCACATAGACTGGTATTGTCTTGTCCTTCGGGGCTTGATTTACGCCGGTCTATGGGTCTGTCCTGTGCAGTTCTAGGAGGTCCACCCTCCCAGGCTTCGACTCCCCTCTTTGGGGAGGAGTAAGTTTATTGCTTACTGCCCGAGGCGCCCCTACCGGGGAATGCCGACGGGGCTGCCCAGGCAATTTTTAATGGCCAGAGTGCTCACCTTCTCGGGCGCTGGCTTTTCAAATCCCACTTTCCCGACCCGACCGTGGGTCACATCTTACTTGTGGGAGTAAGATAAAACTGGCCTTGTGCCTAACCTCTGGAGAGGAGTAAATAAATACTGGTACATTTGACTTTCCTAAGCCGTGTAGAATTTTTTGGAAAATTATCAATCCGCTTATCGATTTAATAATTTCCTACATTATTTCCGGCATACATGACTCTCACAAAATAGTGATACTTAGAGAAGGTCGGAGTAAGTTTTACTCACATGAAAAAAATCCTTCCACCGCCGTTTGTTTACATAATTTCGCCCGATTGATAAAGACGTATATATATATATATATATATATATATATATATATATATATATATATATATTTATTTCATAAATAAAATAGTTATCCGCTGACAAGTGTTTCGTCGTACCGCGACTCTTCACAGCGAACCGACTATGGCAGGTCTTGAGACCCGACGACGACATATCTGATTTATTGCTATATTCATTGTAAGTATTGTTATAATTACATATCTCTCTATATATGTATATATTTATATATATATGTATATATACATATATAAATTATATACATATACATATATACATATATATATATATGTATATATATATGTATATATATATGTATATACATATATATATACACACGCACACATATATATATATATATATATATATATATATATATATATATATATATATATATATACATACATTGAAGAGCTTGAGCGCAAAACGCGATAAATCCAATTCTTTTAAATTAATTATTAAACAATAAAAACACGAATATATTAAATCTAGACTTCGACTGAAAGCTGATTTTAATTGAAATTAATAAAAATAGTATCCCGGTATCATATTATTTAACACAGAGTTTTGGGTGTCGTCGAGTGTTGAAATGCAATACTTTTTGTAAAGACAGTTTCGTGATTTTGAAAATGGCGTTTATCGCGTTTTGCATTCGAACTCTTCATATATATATATATATATCTGCTCTATCCGGTAGTTTGAGATGTATACTTTTCACAATAGGTTTTACCTTTCCTAAAAGTTCGCTTTTAGTTCTCTATATCATATATATATATATACATATATATATATATATATCTGTATATATATAGAAATATGTATACACACACATATATATATATATATATATATATAAATATATATATATATAAATATATATATATATATATATATATGGATAGAGAAGGATTAAGGTAATCCGACGTGATGGGAAAAAGAAATATTTTCCAAATATTTCAAATATTTCATACTCTATCACAACAAATCTCCCCTCTCCCCCTCACCCATTCCCCCCTCTCAACTATTTCTTTCGTACCTTCACTCTTCCATACCCCCTTCTTAAATCCCCTCATTTTCTCAAAACGCTCTCTAAGACCATAACTTTCGCCCATCCACCAAAATCACAGCCCCCTCTCCTTCTCTACCCACCCTCCTTTTCTCTGCATACACCCCCCACACACAAACATTCCAACTTACTTTTTCCCCTTCAGTCTTGACCGCAGCCATCTGTTCAAACACCTCCTTCCTCCCTCTCCTCCACTCCCTCTCTGCCATCCACATTATTCCTGCTCATCCCCCCCCCACCTCTTTCTCTTACTACCAGCCACAGTAGTCCTTGCTCACCCCCATCTTTCCACTTCTTCCCCACTCATTTTCATCAACATTCATTTTTTACTCCTCACCAAGTACGGACGTCCACCCAGTAGTGGCCATTATTTTCTTCCTTTTTCCCATATGTCAACCCTACATGTATTTGTACTTGCATGACATTTTTCGCTATATTATCATCCTGATGAAGTCTTATAAATAAAGACGAAACGTTGATGTACACATAAAAAACACCCATTTTTTGGTTTTCCTTTTTCATTTTCCCATATATATATATATACATATATATATACACATATATATATATACATATATATACATATATATATATATACATATATGTATATATATACATACATATATAAATAAATATATATATATACATATATGTATATATATACATACATATATATATACATATATGTATATATACATATATATATATATATATATATATATATATATAAATAAATACATACATATATACGTATGTGTATATATAAATACATACATATATATACATATATGTATATATACATACATATATACATATATGTATATATACACATACATATATATATACATATATGTATATATATACATACATATATACATATATGTATATATACATACATATATACATATATGTATATATACATACATATATATATACATACATATATATACATACATATATATATACATATATCTCTGATATATTCCGATAAATTTTTGGGGGCTCGCGTTCGGTGTATCTATTTCATGCCCACTCCTGTTCATCCTGACTAGTTCTTTTGTTTTCTTCCCTCTTATCGCCTTTATCTCCTCCGCCTACCGCCTCCCTTATACTAGCTCAATAGGTGTGAAAGGAACAAAATAAATGAATTAAAATATAAAAAGAACAATAAAAAAATAAAGAAGAATGTGTCACCTACTTGTCATATTTCAATGTCACTTAAAATCTTCTCATATGGTCAAATCGGATCATATTTTCCTTCTCCCATATGTGTGCCTTCAAAATAAAATTGTTTCCAAATCTTCACTTTTTCTGAAGACGTTCGCTAACACGTACGAAACCGGTCAAATCTTTTGTGTTTGTTTTTCTACTGCACTTTAACCTGTTTTCCGTTTGTCATTTTTCACACATTTTGTCTACCACAGCATTTCATTTTCATGACTTAGCGTGTACCTTACCCCATTACCTTACCTCAAGAGCAAAACGGAGTTAGCTAAACAATGGTGGCATCTGAAAAATGAGAACAGGTCCCCGGTGATTTCGTGGTCAATCTTATGTTTTTCGAATATTCCAGATGGATTTAGACAAAGATGCAACTTATGTCTAGAAGAAAAAATAAGAATCCTAAAATATGATCGAAATAACCTCTTGAATAAACGAGATGAACTTATGGCTAAGTGCAGACATAAATATAAATTTAAAATAATCAACGACTAGTAATCCGATGGACCTCTAGACTTATAACGGTGAAGATACCAAATTAAATAACATTATTTAAGGTAACCCCCCCCCCCCCCACCACCAACATAATAGTTATAATAATATCTGCTATAGACACAGAATTGCCGACTTGGTGATATATAGTATTTGTGTGTATGCGTATATAATGGTATTTTGAAATATTTATTTATTCAGATTATTTACTTAAAATAAGATAGTGTTTTTAAAAAAATTCTGCGGTTATTGAATTAATATAAGTATAAATGCCAAATATTACCACTAGACATTATTAGACTTGAATTGGTAATCCGATGGACCTCTAGACTTATAACGGTGAAGATACCAAATTGAATAACATTACTTACGGTAAACCCCCCCCCCCATAATATTTATAATAATATCTGTGATAGACACAGATTTACTGACTTGGTGATATATAGTATTTGTGGATACGCGGATATTTATTATTTACTTAAAATAAGATAGTGGTATGAAAATTTTTTCTGCAGGTAATACACTAGTTTTTGAATTAATATAAGTATAAATGTCAAATATTACCAATAGACATTATTAGACTTGAATTAGTAATCCGATGGGCCTCTAGAATTACAACGGTGAAGATACCAAATTGAATAACATTAGGTACGATAACCCCCCCCCCGCATGATATTTATAATAATAGATTATCAAATTAATCTAAAATATAAATAAGGTAAGACTAATTTTTAGAACTCATATTACATCAGTAAGAATATAGAGTGTTATGTAAATATTGTGTGTAGGTGTGTGGATATATATGTACGTGTGCGTACGTATATGTGTGTATATGTGCGTATATGTATATATGTGTGTGTGTATGTATGTGTATGTATGTTTACATGTGTGAACAACTACATGCGTATGCATTTGGTCAATATTTCAAATAGATCCAGAGATATATATAGGTGTATTCATGTATGTATATGTATGTATATATATATATATATATATATGTATATATGTGTGTATATGTATATGTGTATAGATATGTATATGTGTGGGTGTGTATGTGTATATATGTGTGTGTATGTGCGTATGGATTTGTATGTATACATATATGTATGTGCGTGTAATCTTATTTCAACCCAGACGGACTGAGAATTTATGACACGCGGTCTGTCTATATATTCTCTGTGCCTGTTAATTGTTTCTTTCTTTCTTTTCTCTAACCGAATTTGAGAACACGAGTTTCGCCGGACGCATTCTGGCTGGAGATGAATAAAAGTTGCGTATGTGATTATGCTTAGTTATGATAATGTGCGAGTGAGATTATGTATGTGAGTGCGCATATGATGTGTGCGTATTTAGTTTTGTGTATGCGCGTGAGTAAAATTGCCTATATGGTTGATATCGCCAAGTCGTATGTGTCATAATTTTGACATGGCAGTTTTTAGTTGATTAACTTAAAGATCCCTCCCCTTCGCCCGCCATAGTTAAATATAAGTTTTAAATTTTTCCCCCTCTCTATAAAAGATGTATCAAATTGGTTGCTACTACTACCATCTATGATTGTATTGGAACTGTGGTAGGGAAATTCAATTTTCTATCAGTCTCAAAAATGTAATTGTCTGAGTGATGCTTGAAAAAACCGAACGGTTGAAATAAATTATTGCATCGACAATTATGTGATTTCGTGTTATTATATTTTATATATATATATATATATATATATATATAAATATATATATATATATATATACATATATGTGTATATATATATATATATATACATATATGTGTGTATATATATATATATATATATATATATATATATATATACATATATGTATATATATGTATACATATATATACATATATGTATACATATATATACATATATGTATATATATACATATATGTATATATATACATATATGTATATATATACATATATGTATATATATACATACATATATATACATATATGTATATATATACATATATGTATATATATACATACATATATATGATTATTATTACTGATTTATTGCTATAAGCATTGTAAGTATTGTTATAATTACCATTATAATTACTACTATTACTGCGGTTATTGCTATAAGTATTATCACTTTTCTAAATGAATAATATTATAAGTAGTAGTAGTAATAGTTGTAGTAGTAGTAGTATTTATATTAACTTATGGCGGAACTAACATAATATATTTTCTATGTTCTGTCATACGTTTTTTCAATTGTTTTTGAATTATGTACAGGATGTTGATGTTCCCACTCAATTTTCTGTGGGTGTGCTAAGTGTAGAGCGCTGAAGAAGCGACATATTGGGAAGCATATATATATATATATGTATAAAATAAGAAAATTATAAATATCATTCCTAATTGTCTCTGAAACGACCGTACGCCAGACTATTATTGACATTAAATTCTTGGAACTGTAATAAATAATGTTATAAATCTTTTGATTTATTATTCATCACTATTCTCTCTCTCTCTCTC
>OY744547.1:3330441-3350441 GCA_963556195.1 Sepiola atlantica
GTTACCACTCGTTTCATATATGATGTTATTAATTTTATGTAGATAGCTTCCAGTATTTTTAATTTTTTTTTAATTGGTTTCGGAATGTATAATTTTAATGTTATTTACTAGAGTTTGTCTTAAATCAGCTAATAGCTGCATTGGTTTTACAAGCACTACCCTATCCCGCCGCCTCACCATGCATCTTGCAAACTCTAGCTCAATTTACCAACATCTACAAAGACATTAATGCCCTCCATCTGATTTAAGTTAATAACACTAAAATAATACATTCCATTATGTATTTCCAACAGTTTTTATTTTATCGATGTTCCATGATATGAACACCTACACACAACGTAGCAACTTAGCAATACCACTGGCACACTCTGCTCTTTGCACTGCCCTGATTTGATGCATGATGGTCCTCTTCAATTTAGGAATAGTCTGGGGATTGTTTTGATAGACATTATCTTTGAGATAATCCCTCAGATTTTTATCTGTGGTGGTTACAGTCCAGTGAGTGAAGTCAATTCAGGATCACATCTGCTACTGATGAGACGATCACCAAAGTGCCCGTTCAGCCATTCCAACAACTCATTTGAAGATTAGGGAGTTTCCCCAACCTGTCGAAGCTGCTTGTTAATACCTCACAACGCTTCTTTTTTTGTTCAAAACCTTTTTAACAACCACTAGATCACATTGAGTATTGATCAACGCAGAGGTTCACAGTTGGAGCAAATCATTGAACGGTGATAAAACAAAGACTGTTGGACATTCACGACTGAAACTTGGTGGACAAGTCAGACTGAAGATTATTTGTATCAAATATGGTTGGATTTGAAAGAACCTAATGGATAAAAATCTCGGGGATTTTAGTCCGTTGAGACAAGATCACATTTGTGAAATCCAACCACATTTGGTGCAAATAAATTCCAGTCTATGCATGATGTGCCCACCAAGCTACAACCCTGAATCTCCAACAGTTTTTATTATATCACCTGAAACTTGGTAGACTGAAGTTTATTTATTCCGAATATGATTGGATTTCAGAAAGGATACTTAATTTTATCAACGATTACATTTATTTTTGGTCACTCGTTTTTGTGTTACGCTATGGTACGATGCGCTGCGTAGACGTGTATCGCAGCTCGTCGTACACTATTGTAATTGAATCCGTGTAAGGTTTATTAAAGTCTATTGTGATGTTCATTCAAGGAGGACGAGAAAGACAGATTGATCGATTTATCTAATTAGTCGTATCATTATATTAAAGTTTAAACGTGTTGATGTGTGTATACGTATGAAAAATTCGCATTTATTTATAATTAAATTAGATTTTTTTTAAGAGGATTTTTTTAATGATATAAGGTCGTTTACTCACGTACAATTATTCCATAAAGAGAAAACAAACAAAAAGGCTTGAAACAATTGTCAGAGAAAGAAAGAGAGAGTCAACAGATGACGATTAGAACGGAAGTGACGCCGCCGTTACTGACATAGCGTTGCACAGTTTTTTGTCATTTTTCTTTAATGAAAAATCTAAGACGTGTTTTTGTTACTCTCTTCTCCTCCCCCTCGAAACAAAGATACACCTATCACGAAATATGTACAGCAAATCTATCTCCTGTGAAGCGGTGCAAATAATAATAATAATAATAATAATAATAATAATAATAATAATAATACAACTAACGCTTGTTCAGAAAAAGAAACAGAAAAAGAAACAAGAGAAATCAAAAATAGGGAATTATAAAAAAGAAATATAAAAATGATAACAGAGTGAATTACATGGGAAATTCACATTTTAAGAAAAAAAAAATGAAACTGGTAACTTTTAGATGCGTCTATTTAACCTGCGTGTTTAGTGATGAAGATGCTGTTTCAAAAATAAGTGTGACAAACAAACATATTTGAAAATTGATCGCGATATATCGATCTGGTAAATAGTAAAGGGTACGTTCGCTAGTACATATCTGATGATTTAAATTCGCAGAGCAACGTTAACACATACGCAGGAAATCGGAGTCAGAGAGTCAGCGCTTGCACTCAGATGTCACCTCGACCTGCGGTAGGCTAGAGACGGACGTGGCGTCACATAGATAAAGAGAGAGAGAGAGGGGGAGGAGGAGTACGCAGTGAAACTTTAATTCCAGTGACAATGCACACGTATGTCTACGGAATAATCACGTCGACACACCAGTTCTCGTTAGATTTCGAAGTTAAGCGACGTTGAGCCTGGCCAGTACTAAATGGGTGACCATTTGGGAACACCAGGTGCTGTATGTGCTCTCGGCCAATCTCGGCATTGTTTTCAATCGTTCTGAACTTCTTGCCACTTGAATCAGGAGAGGTTACATGGTTTGCATGGTATACGGCAGGGTCGGGCAACCTTTTCAGCGTGGGGGCCAGATGAGACTTTTGGAAGGAGATCGCGGGCCGGAGTGAAAAACGAAATCTCAGAATTACTATATTTTGTTTACATGAATAAATTGTACAAAAATTACATTGAACACTCTACAAATCTGATATTTTTTCTCAAGAGACTTCTGTATGTGATGTTATAAAAGGCGCCGACGAAGAGCCATTTTGGAATCATAAAAAATAATGACGGGGGAAGTAGCAAGTTGATCCAGCATTCGTTTTGACACACCTCACATAAGTTCTATGTTTCATGCCCTTTCCTCGTCTCTCGTTTCCTCTTTGCCTCTCTCTTTCTCTTTTTCTATTTTCATCTCTTAATAGTTAAAGAAAAATGAAATATACATGTATCATCACTCGCTGATATTCATACATTTTTATCCCACTGTAAATCTTAATTGAAACCTACTTTTACGTCTATGTCACAAAATTATATGAGCTTTACTGGGAGGTCCACGGGCCGGATTGCAATAATAAAGCATAGCAGAGTGGCGGGCTGGACGCTAAGCCTTCGCGGGCCGGATGTGGCCCGCGGGCCGGAGGTTGCCCGCCCCTGATATATGGCATCATAACGTTGACACACAGTTTCTCGTTAGATCACCGAAGTTAAGCAACATTGAGCCTGGTCAGTACCGGATGGGAATACCAGACGCTGTATGTAGGAGGACGTCGACACCTTCGCGCAAGAACTGCAAAAACCTGACGTCATAATCTCTCTCCTAACCGGGATGTACACGTAACTAGGGACCGCTTGTGAATTTGAGGCTCCCATGAAACTTCCGAGGCAGCCGGTTCAACCACCCGAGGATGAATGCCGTACCAAAAAACCATGAAGACGATCATGGACGAAGTGCCTCCGCCACAGGAGGAGACAAAACACGACTTAATTGTGCTGTTATATGTTGATTGGCATTTGATTTGATCGTGATATGCGAGACATTCGACTCCCCTTGGAGAGGAGGTATATAAAACAGACCGAACAAACGAAACAGACATTTATTATTATACTAAAGATGAGTCAATCAACGTTTATTTCCCTGAAGATTTTTCACGCTTTAATACATAACTCTTATTTCTCACTCGATACCCCCCAATTTTTGTAAACCGTCAGTAGATTCCCATTGGCTATGGTTCTATTTATCTTCCTGACACAAGGTCGGGAAAGTGGGAAAGAACCAGCGCTCGAGAAATTGAGCACTCTGGCTGTTTAAAAAATGCCTGGGCAGCCCCGTCGGCATTCCCCTGTAGGGGCGCCTCAGGCAGTAAGCAATAAACTTATTCCTCCCCAAAGAGGGGAGGCAAAGCCTGGGAGGGTGCACCTCCTAGAACTGCACAGGACCGGCAACCCCCAATAGACCGGCGTAAATCCAGACCCGAAGGCCCGGACGATACCGGTTTATTAGGCGGGGTAAAAAACCCTGGTTCCATAAAAATTTGTATATTCCCTGTAATTAAGAATTTATATTATTATTTTTATTTACTGTTTTAAAAAATTATTTTTATTTATTATTTTATGTTATTATTTTTTTTTAATTACAATTTCGTTTCGACATGCCAACTGTCTCTATAAAAATTTGTATATTCCCCGTAATTCGCCATTCGTTTGCTGACTTCGGTTGCCCTAACCCTAACCCTAACCCTAACCATTCGTTTGCTGTCTGAGGATGAAGCGAATACCATTTTAATGATCTGTTGAATCATACCAAGTTCAATATCCGGGCTACGAAAGGTGAATGTTGCTAGTTTGAAATAAAATGCCATGTTTCGTGCAATTTAAAAGTTCTGTCATTATTTTTAATTTATTATTTTATTCAATTATTTTTTTACATTTCAATTTCGTTTCGACATGCAAAGTTTTTGAACCAAGCGTATTTTCAAAAACAATATTTATTGATCGTATTTTTCACGTGGGCAACTAAAGTTATTAGATTAGAACATTATTGCTATTGAAAAATTATTGCTATACACACACACACACACACATATATATACATATATATATACATACATATATATATATTATATATATATGTATATATATACATATAAATATACATATATATACATACATATATATATATTATATATATGTATATATATACATATACATATATACATACATATATTATATATATATATATATATATATATATATTATATATCTATCTCTCTATCTTTCTCTCTATATATATTATATATATACATATGTATATATATATACATTACATATATATACAGACATATATATTATATATATATATGTATGTATATATATACATATACATATATATACAGACATATATATATATTATATATATGTATATTTATACATATACATATATATGCATACGTATATTATATATATATATATATATATATATATATATATATATTATATATATATATATTTATATATATATATAATCTATCTATCTATCTATCTATCTATCTATCTATCTATATAGGTATAAATGGATAATACAAAGATCAAGACTTATCTTAGATCCTATCGAGATACGGTGAAGCTCAATATAGAGGATAGAGCAGAACCTCTATATCTGGATGATGAAGTGATGACGTGGATACAATTTGTATATTCCCATGTAATCATTAATTAATATTCAATTACTATTGGTCGGACCTTATGACGCTAAGAGAGTTATCTTTAAAAAGCCATGGTTTAAAGATCTTTTTTTGTATTCTTTGTTTGAACACTTGATACGTTAATAAACTCGTAAACTATACAATTTCTATTCACTTCATCAATTCATTATCCATATATATATATATATATATATATATATATATATATATATATATATATATATATACATATATATATATATACATATATATATACTTTATTTAATTTTTGATTTATTACTATCATTTATTTTTTTATTATTTTTATCAAATAGCTTAAATTGGCATAGTTTAAAAGTTTATTTTATATCTCAATTTCTATCTCTCTCTTTCTATCTATGTAATATATATATATAAAAAATATTTGTTATTGTTTATTATCTATTATATATATATATATATATAAATATACACATACATTTCTAGTTATACAAAACTTTATAAAAGCAAGGAATATAGACGTTTGTGACATTTTTTAGGGATGGAATGAAATTGAGAAGTGTTAAAACGATAGGAAAAAATATTAATTTTTGCGTGCACAAAAAAGTGCACGCAAAAATTAATTTGTAAATTAATTATACAAATTTGTATACAATAAATTGGTTTATAGATTAATTACTTGATATATATATATATATATATATATATATATATATATATATATATATATATAAGGATCAAGCACATGTTCACCTTATGAGTCGCGATAGTGATAAGAAATATATTCTTCAATTGGCGCGAAAGTTTGTTATTAAATATTATGAAGTTGGTTGTACTTTTGGTAACGGATATTAAAATATCATATTTTCAATTAAATCACTTTAAACCTTCAATTTCAAAAAAAAAAAAAATCTACGTGTGATAATTTAGTGTTGAAACAGTTTATATTGGTTTCTAGTTGTGGGAGAAAGTGACATGTCGTTGCCCTCCACCCTTTCTCTCTCTCTTTTTATCTCTCTCTTTCTCTCTCTCTTTCTCTCTCTCTTTTTCTCTCTCTTTTTCTCTCTCTCTTTTTCTCTCTCTCTTTTTCCCTCTCTGTATCTTGGATCAGTTTTGCTCCGAGAATTATTCTAGCGAGGATTTTTTGTACACGTGTTGTTTTGCCCTCTTCGACTCTTTATTTTTTTTCCGGAAATTTGTTTGTCCGATTAATACATAAAGAGATGTATGTATGTATGTATTATGTATGCATGTATGTATGCATGTATGTATGTATGTATGTATGTATGTATGTATGTATGTATGTATGTATGTATGTGTATTTATGTGTGTATGTATGTATGTATGTGCATTTATGTATGTATGTATGTATGTGAATAAAAAAACAACAATAATAAAACAGGCAGAATACACAAAATTCGTATTGGTAACGCGTGCTTTCAACGGTTTTATTGTATGTGCAATATTAAAGAAATGTACCAGTAGTGTCACTTAAATAATGTTAAACTAATCATCCGATTGGTCTCAAATTCTGACACATGCTATTTAAAGGTTATTATTTAGTGATGTGTTAAAAACCTTTTTCATATTTCATCCTACTTATCACAAACAAAAAAATTATATATATATATATATATATATATATATATATATATATATATATATATATAGAACAGTTTTTTTTATTATATTTATTTTTTTATTTTTTTTCTCTTTTTCTCATGAAAAATGGCTGATTAGTTTGATCGTACACGTGTGAGTGTTTGCTCTGAAATTTTTTGTTTGTTCTTTTGTTTATTTTCACCTTAAAATGAAACTGATGTATGATGTGGGTGTTTTTCAAGACACTCTAATCTAAGAACTATTATTATTTGTGAACTTTTTCTGATGATTGTGTAGTGTTGCAGAGACGATATTGACATACAAATCTTGTTTGGCACAAAACAAATGAAACGGACCGTTAAATATATCTCACAGAAATTTGGAATTTTTGGAAATGTGAAAAAAATAAAAATAAAAAAATAGAAAAAATTAAAAATAAGAATAAAAGTAATAAAACAGACCATGGTTATTGGAATATAATATAAAAAAAACTGTTCTATATTTTGCTCTGTTATCAATAATTGACAAACATTGAGCTGAATCTTCAAAGGAGACTACAAAGTAAAAGGATCTGATGATATATGATAATACATATATTGTCTTTAATAATTAATTATATATATATATATATATATATATATATATATATATATATATATATATATATATATTATTTGCGGGGGCGTGTAAATACTTGGTATATTACCCAGGCGCGATGTTACCCTACTCGGCGAGATGGACCCGTAGATTTTGTTAGCTCATCAATCTAGGAGACGGAAACTCTGATATAAAACCTGCGCTCTACATCGTCTCTCAGTCATCTTGCTTCGGCTTGTCACTGGAACCAGACTTTGTAGAAGGTAAGCGTGCTCTGCGTGTCACACACACGCAGAGCATGCCCATCTACATGTACAGATATCCATACACGACCCACGGCGATGAATAACTGCAATAATAAACAACTGGAGAATATGCGCGACCATAACCGCTCATTGCAACTTTTGCAGGGATGGCCTTCTTCTGTAAAGAAGTGGAAATCATCATGTCTGTATACTTCACTGAAACCAGACTTTGTAGAAAGAGAGCATGCTCTGCGTGTCGTACAAACGCAGAGCATGACCATCTACATGTACAGATATCCCTACGTGTTGTATAAGCTCCCAATAATGTCAATAGCATCAATTCATTATGTCATAAAAAAATTGATGGCGTGTACATCAGGATTCAAAGAGCTGCTCTCAATATCTCCTCGAGCCCCCCCCCCCCTCACCACGAGAAACCAACTCATCGGATCCCTTCCTTTGATTTCAGCGATAATCGGAGAGAGTATTGATTTACTCCTCTCCAGGAGTTAGACACAAGGCCAGTTTTTATCTTACTCCCACAAGTAAGATGTGACCCAAGTTCGGGTCGGGAAAGTGGGGTTTAAAAATTGCCTGGGCAGCCCCGTCGGCATTCCCCGGTAGGGGCGCCTCGGGCAGTAAGCAATAAACTTACTCCTCCCCAAAGAAGGGAGGCAAAGCCTGGGAGGGTGGACCTCCTAGAACTGCACAGGACAGACCCATAGACCGGCGTAAATCAAGCCCCGAAGGCCAAGATAATACCAGTCTATGGGGTGCAGTATCCATCAGAACCGATACTACACTTTGATCTTAGCCAAAAGGCCAAGATCCGGAACCAGATTATTTTGTTATTTTGAATGTGTTTACTTGTAGGGGGCAGTATCCTCATGTCAGGTTGTCCCGACAAACCCTTGTACAGAGAGACCGAATACACTCGAGGATAGTGTCTAGTAGGTAGAATTGAAAAAAAAAAGATTGAGCGAACACAAAAGAGACATACAAAATAATAACTCTCTCAGTGCACTTTTTTCCCACGTATTTGAGCACGATCATGCTTTCAAGTTTGAATAGGCCAAAATCACCGAACACATTCATAACAAAACTCGGCGAAGACTAATTGAAACATCGCTCATCACAGACTCTAATACTGTCAGACAACGAAATAGTTTCTACAGTCTATCCCCCTTCATTAGCAAAATTTTCCTGACCGAACAAAAACTAAACCTAGATCATGGCTAACCCTTCTTCTTATCGTTCTCGCTTGCACTAATTTTTAAAAAATTTCCTCTAAATTGCCAAAATGTCATATAAAAATTACTTCTTTGGCTTCTGTAAAGAAGACTACAGCGTCAGTAATTGCCGCCCAGAGGACGGGAGGTTTTTGCTAGTATATATATATATATATATATATATATATAATATTTGTTATTGTTTATTATCTATGTACGTATACGTTTCGTCCTGGATAATCGGGACTCATCAGCATAGAGATATGATTATTCACTACCGGTCATGCGATTCGAAACCCCGGATTACGAGTATTTTGCAACTCAAATCCGACGCCTTTTGAATAGCGTATAAACTGCGATAATTTTTACACTTAATCGGCGGCTTAACGTCTAGAGCGTTCTACTTTTTAATGAAAGGAACGATGCATTTAAAGCTAGTGACGTCATGCTGTGTCAATACTACACTTACAGTGCTCTACTTTTTCGAGGAGCGACAAATAATACTAAATATTTGTTATTGTTTATTATCTATGTACGTATACGTTTCGTCCTTGATAATTATATATATATATATATGAAGCAATCCAACAAAAGATATAAGCGTCAACTAATATCTTATAATTAGTGAAACATCCGGATAAAAACTGAAGCTCAATATACTGGATAGAGCATTAATATTATAATATAAAATGAAGTAATAAAATAAGGTGTCAATCAAATTTTATTAGAATTCAAAGTTCAAGCAAAGTATCCTTAAGTCCTTAGCTCATGAGTTTTCAAAGATAATTCTTCTCTTCAGAGGACCATTACCGCAGTTATACTACTACAGGTAATAAAATTACGCTTTGAAAATATATAAAATTATATTCACAAATACATAAAAATACATAACATCAAACATATCAACCCCAAAAAATACTTTTTGTTGAATCCATACAGTCCATCCAGGTCATACAAATTGAGAAACATAATCAGGAAAGACATTACTCCAAGTTATTTTGGAATTTTAATTGAACTTTCTATATTATTTGATTTATTTATCATTAACATTGAATATTGACAAATTTCGCGACTGGATAACTTTGTCAGCTCTTTCAATTTCACGTATTTGGACTGCTGTTTGTAACTTGGAGTAATGTCTTTCCTGATTATGTTTCTCAATTTGTATGACCTGGATGGACTGTATGGATTCAACAAAAAGTATGCTTTTGGGTTGATATGTTTGATGTTATGTATTTTTATGTATTTGTGAATATAATTTTATATATTTTCAAAGCGTAATTTTATTACCTGTAGTAGTATAACTGCGGTAATGGTCCTCTGAAGAGAAGAATTATCTTTGAAAACTCATGAGCTAAGGACTTAAGGATACTTTGCTTGAACTTTGAATTCTTATAAAATTTGATTGACACCTTATTTTATTACTTCGTTTTATATTATAATATATATATATATATATATATATATATATATATATATATATATATATATATATATATATGCATACGTGTGCGTGTAAACTACTATTAACATCTCCTGAATCAGCAAGGTTTGGACTCAAGTGACCAAGGTGAAAGCAATCTAGAAGTCAAATCTTCCTACGATTGAAGCGATTCTTTTATCAGTTCTCTTGTATGAAAGTAGCACCTCGACTTTTACCAAACGATTGAAGAAGAAACTTGACAATATGTACACCTAAATGCTAAGAACTGCTCTTAACATCTCCCGGTGGCAGCAACCGGCGAGAGAACAGCTGTACGTACACCTTCCTAAGATTTCAGGCATATATCAAAGCGAGAACCAGATTTGTTGGAGGGTTAAAGTACAGAAACCAACCAGATAGCCATAGGGTTAAAGATGAA
The DNA here is from genome assembly GCA_963556195.1 of Sepiola atlantica. NCBI lineage: Eukaryota > Metazoa > Mollusca > Cephalopoda > Sepiida > Sepiolidae > Sepiola > Sepiola atlantica. The sequence goes on from OY744547.1 coordinate 3,340,960, forward strand.
ATCGTCAGCGATGTTCCTTTGTGGATGCCGAACAAGTGATGTTGTTTAGTAGGGAAAATTTGCAGTCAAAGGTAGGATTGGCACCATAAAAACCTCGGCACGAATGAAACAGCCAACATATTAATAGAATCCCTTGAGTACGGAAACCAACCAGATAGTCATAGAGTTAAAGATTAAATCGTCAGCGATGTTCTTTTGTGAATGCCAAAAAAGGGTGTTGTTTAGTGGGGACAGTTTGCAATCAAAGGTAGCATTGGCACCATAAAAACTTCGGCACGGAAAAAATAGACAATATCTGAAGAGAATCCTTTGAGTACGGAAACCAACCAGATAGCCGTAGGGTTAAAGATGAAATCGTCAGCGATGTTCTTTTGTGGATGCCAAAACAAGGGTGTTGTTTAGTGGAGATAGTTTGCAATCAAAGGTAGCATTGGCATCATAAAAACCACTGGTGAGAATGAAAACTTGGTAAGTAAGTAAATACTAAAAAATGCAGAGACTTTCATGGCAAGGTAGCGAGGTGTGTCTGAATTGTACAATCAACCAGCCACATTCAAATTAGATAGCGAAAAGTAATTTTACATGAACCACGCTACGAATTTTTTACCGGCTTCATTTCTCCGACAATCATGTATTCACAGGAGGGACCACGTGATGTTTCTATGGAACGAAGTGGATTCGAACTTAGCACACCCAGGTTGTCTGTTCGTGTCGTTAACCACATCATCACAATCACTTCCCACTAATCGTTGGAATTGGGTTTCATTCGAATTTCCATTGAGTATCTAAGCTTCAGAAATGATTCAACTCTTATAAAGACAATGCCTTTCTAGCGGCACCAGATATCGAACGATTTTCTCAAAGATCTCATCCATCGATCGGAGTTGGTTCGATTTCAATCGTTTTTATCATCCTTTATTCGTTCGATTCGGATTATTTCTATATTAATAAAGCTGTGATTATTTCTCGTATCTCGCCGTGTGTGTTTGGCGTCGTTTCCCTACTATTATTTATTCAAAATTCAAGAACAGAAGTTCAAAACTAAGTAGCATAACTAGTTATAACTTACACGTGCGTACAAAGGCACACCACTTCTATCGGATATTACACATCAGACTTCAATAAGAACAGAAGTTCAAGACTAAGTGACAACATGCCGCTTAAAAAAAGAAATACAAAATATTGGCTGTATCCTCCTGATGAAAATTCTTTTATGAATCGAAAATTTGAATTTTAAATAAATAATATTTTATTTATAAAAAAGTCTGCATTTATTGGTCTCCTTACCGCTAAAAAAATAATATATTTAAAAATAATGTATTAAAAAATAAATTATTAAAAAATAATGTATAAAAAAATAATGTATTAAAAATAATGTTTTAAAAATAATATATTTAAAAATAATGTATTAAAAAATAAATTATTAAAAAATAATGTATTAAAAAATGATGTATTAAACAATAACGTTTTGAAAATAATATATTAAAAATACTATATTAAAAAATAATGTATTAAAAAATAATATATTAAAAAATAATGTATTAAAAATAATGTTTTAAAAATAATATATTCAAAAATTATGTATTAAAAATTAATATATTAAAACATAATGTATTATCAACTAATTTATTAAAAATCATTTATTAAAAATAATGTATTAAAAATAATTTATTAAAAAAACAATTCATTAAAAAATAATATATTAAAAAATAATAATATAAGAAATGTATTAAAAATAACAAATTAAAAATAATGTATTAAAAATTATATATTAAAAAATAATGTATTAAAAATAATGTATTAAAAATAATATATTAAAACATAATATATTAAAAAATAATGTATTAAAAATAATATATTAAAAAATGTATAAAAATAATATATTGAAAAATAATATACTAAAAAATAACGTATTAAAAATAATGTTTTTTGGTCGGCATCTTCCGGCCGTTTACGCAAACAGTCGGAAGATGCCTCAGCTCTTAGCCAATCAGATTGCTCGAGAAGCAGACGACATCTTTACCTTTAAATTGAGTAAATCTTAAGCAAAACAATGAAATACAAAAGAGTGCGGTTCGAGCAGGGATCTTCTCGACAGCTATCTGATCGAATTTATGTAGAGACAAAAATTTCTAACAAACCCCTTCGTCTCCATATTATCACAGATAGCGGAATTGTACCCTGTCGACCAACTTCTTATCCTTTCTTCTTTTTATTTTTCGGCGTTTGCGCTAAATCCAAAATAAAATCGGCAAAATTTTCGAAAACAGCTAAAAAAATTATCGCAAAAATACAACAACTTTCGAACCGGATTTTAACCAAACTGTTTTTTTAAAAACCTAAGCCCAACTAACCTCTAACCTTATCTTAAACTAACCCTAACCCTGACCCTAACCCTAACCCTAACCTAATCCAAACTAACCTTAATCTAATCGGTTTTTGTCCAGACTCCACCTCCAAAAATTATCGCAAAAAACAACAATTTCGAACCAAATTGTTTTTTTAAACCTAAGCCTAACTTAACTTTAACCTTATCTTAAGCTAAACCTAACCTAACCCTAACCCTAACCCTAACCTAACCCTAAACCTAACCTAACCTAACCCTAACTTAATTCTAAACTAACGCTAATGTAAATCTGTAAAAAATAAATCGTTGTTTAGAATCTTGAGTTTGTATACACAATTAATCGAAAAAAAAAACCTTTTAAATTTCCTTTTAACAAAAATATTTTATTCATTTTCTTCGTCCAAAAAAAATGTCATAAAAATAAAAATACAATGAGTATTTTTCATTCATCATTTATTCTGTTGAAAAGCCGCCTTGTTTTTATTTTGACGTCTGTTCGTTTTGATTCGGCCTTTTCCGGCTGTTTACGTATTTCTGCGTCGGCAAAATATTTTCTTTTTAAAATCTATTTGTTCTTCCTATTTTAATTATGATTTAAAATATGTTGAGATATTCCGTTTCTATTCTGTATTTAAAAATAAATTATTAAAAAAAAAAGAATTCTGCTCTCAATCAATTGGTAGATATTTTTTCTTCTCTGACATATTCATTTGACAGCTGAATTGCGACGATTTAAAAAAAAGGCCATAGTTTAAAATTTGAATTTGTCTCTTTCAGTAATTAATTAACTGCACGCCACCAACAAAGATTGACTATTCGTAGTTTTTAAATTTATTTTTTTAGCTTAATACATACATTAAATTATTATTATTTTTTATTTACTGTTAAGCGAATATTTATTGAAATTAAAAATACAGCTTCAGCTATAAGTATTATAAAAAAAATTTCTAAAAAAAATTATTTAATCAAAAAACATTTTGGGTTCGTATTTATTTATTTTTTACTTTAACAAGAAAATCTTTAGACGTTCCTTTTTAAATCTGTTTCCATTTCTATAACAATTTGTAAGAAAACATCTTCTTAAAAACATTATTTAAGCTAAAAACATTTTGGGTTCGTATTTATTTATTTTTTACTTTAACAAGAAAATCTTTAGACTTTCCTTTTTAAATCTGTTTCCATTTCTATAACAATTTGTAAGAAATTTTTTTCTTAAAAACATTATTTAAGCTAAAAACATTTTGGGTTCGTATTTATTTATTTTTTACTTTAACAAGAAAATCTTTAGACTTTCCTTTTTAAATCTGTTTCCATTTCTATAACAATTTGTAAGAAAAAATCTTCTTAAAAACATTATTTAAGCTAAAAACATTTTGGGTTCGTATTTATTTATTTTTTACTTTAACAAGAAAATCTTTAGACTTTCCTTTTTAAATCTGTTTCCAATTCTATAACAATTTGTAAGAAAAAATCTTCTTAAAAACATTATTTAAGCTAAAAACATTTTGGGTTTGTATTTATTTATTTATTACTTTAGCAAGAAAATGTTTACATTTTTCCTTTTTAAATCTGTTTCCATTTTAATAACAATTTGTAAAAAGGAAATGCCTGAATAATTCCGTTTCAATTCTGTATTTAAATATAAATTCTAATAATTAAAAATCCTGCTGTCAATCAATTTGCAAATATTTTTCTTTTTTTTAGACATATTCATTACTCGTTTAACAGCTGAATTACGAAAACGTAAAAAAATAAAATCCAAGCCTATCTTATATAAATCGAGATTTTGTCTGTCTGTCCGTCAGTCAAATTTTCTTTTGCAGAATTTGTTTCATTTCGAAATATCAGAGATCTTAACTACTTTTAGAAACGGAGAATATGGCTTTAATATTAAATACTAAATTCCTAACAAAAAAAAGAAGAAGATGTCATGACCGGAAATCGAAACCGAGACCATGAGATCTGCCGTCTGAGATTCTAACATATTTGAACTTTCTTATGAATAGAGCTAAAACATTACCATGACAAGCAACAGTTATTATTGTAAACACACACACACACGCACGCACATACACACACACACATATATATATATATATACATATGTAGGATCAAATATAAACCAAAAGTAAAACTTTTAGTAGATGGAACCTATTGTGAAGAGGTTTAGCTCAATATACGAAATAGAGCAATTGTAGAGATAGAAGAAAAAAAAAGAGTGATAAATATGCGACGAATGTCCAAATTTTTTTCAAATTTCAATTGTTCAATCCAAGGTGTATTCAGTAATAAACTAGTGTTTATTATACTTTCCTTAAGCCAAACCGCATATATTTTTTACGAAACTTTTCTTTTCTCACTGCGTTTTTTTAATAACATTTTTCATATTTTTCAAATATTTGAACTTTGGTTTTTTCGAAAGCCAACTTATCCATCTGTATTTCTCCTCTGATGATAAGATCTCGATCTTTGAAAAGCCTTGGCTTAAGGAAAGTATAATAAACACTAGTTTATTACTGAATACACCTTGCATTGAACAATTGAAATTTGAAATAAATCTGGACATTCGTCGCATATTTATCACTCTTTTTTCTTCTCTCTCTCTCTCTCTCTCTCTCTCTATATATATATATATATATATATTAAGTTATGAAAATATATTTATAGCAATTAAGCTACCCAGAGGCTCCCGCGTTTCATCCCCGGGGAAATCTTCAGGCTAAAATGCCGGGGGAGCCCTGTGTAGCTTAATTGCCATAAATATATTTTCATAGCTTACTACCTAGCTCTACTTACGTATCGAGCACTGTTGAAGTAAATACTGAAAATTGATACATAAAAAATTATATCTCCTTATAAAATTTCATGTGGATACATGGAATAGTAATTATATATATATATATATATATATATATATATATATATATATATATATATATATATATATATATATATATATATATATATATATGTCGCCAGCCCGATGTGCCTAACGTGGCCACTATGGCAAAAAAACCGAATGACAGTCACCAATTATGTGTCAAAAACCAAGGTGGGTTCCTCCTGGGGTGATCAAAACCCTGATGGTTATGGTGATAGTGTTTTGGGGAAGTATTGTAGTTTGCTTGAAGCATTGTGTGCATTGTATAAAGGTATTATATTTAAGGCTGCCACAATGCATGTGTTAGACGGCAAATACAAATTTTAAGATAAACGGGCAATAATACAAAGCAAGATCAGATATACTAATGTTTATTCAAATTATTTTTTAAACGGACCGGAAGTTGCAGTCAAAGTACCGGATGTAGAATCCACTTAAAACGCATAGGCAGCTCAAATTAAACTCACAATTTCTGACCATGTTGTTATTATGTTCAATTTTTTAAGTTTTCATCTATTAGCATGATACTAACATTTGAGCCTCGTTTGTAATTTGTATTCATGATTAAACTTTAATAAATTTAGTAATTTATCTTAATTTTAAATTATTAGTCTATATTTTATTTGATTACATTATATATATAAATACACATTTCCTTAACAAATTTAACACACACACACACACACACACACACACACACACACATATATATATATATATATATATATATATATATATATATGATAATTTTATTTACACAGACATGTACAAAATCTGCGACACTGGCATGTCGATGTTATCGATCAACAGTTACTATAAACTGAGATCTCATCAGGCAAAGTTAGAATCCGATCTTAACCTCAGATCATATTTGGAGAGAACCAAATATAATCTAAGGTTAAGATCGGATTCTAACTTGACCAAATACTTAAAAAAATGGTGTGCTGTCTCCTCAAGCCATCCAGTACGTCTCCTGAATTGCGGACGGGGGCACCCCCTCTATTAATAGAGGGCAGCTTCGAATAAGGAATTAGAAGCCGTTGACAATGAGGAAATAAATGAAAAAAAATATGAATAAAAACAAAAATAAATACTGGCAGGCCGGCACCCAGGATAAAAAGGGCCCATCAACCCGTTCATACACCAGGCGGGAAGATGTAAGCAATGGTGTAAAACTTTCTGCCTCTGGAAATGGTGCCCCAACCAATATAGAGACAAACCAGGGTCAGTCATCAAGCCTTGAGACAAAAGGTCCTGGGCCCCTATCTCCATCAAATACAGCAACAACATTTTTTTGTTGTTGCTGTAAGATGCTTAAAAGCCCAACCATGGACTGTTGCACAAAAGAAGGTGCTATTGTTTTGCTACCACTACTCAAAGTTTGAAAACTGGAGTAAAACATCCAATGAGATTCTAGCTGATAACATGCAAGAATCTACTCTCCCCGAAGAAATATATATATATATATATATATAAATATATATATATATATATATATATATATATATATATATATATATATATATATATATATATTTATATATATATATATATATATATATATATTTATATATATATATATATATATATTTATATATATATATATATATAGTCTAAAGAAGCTTTTAGTTATTTTAAACAAAAAGACAAAAAAAGGAAAATGCAGTTTAAATTCCCAGAGAAACTAACTAAATCCAAAATAGTGCAGACTTAAAATTCGTTGGAAAATTCATAAATAAATAAAAAATATATAATAGTAAGTAAATAAAATAAAAAGGGGGATTAAGTATCTAATAGTGAAACAAAAACAGGAGACCTCAACGTAAGCATCTAATATTAACACGGGGATCATAAGCTGTTTACCATGTAACTGTTTCGGAGATTTAAAAACAGGACAGTTATACTATTCATGGCTCTCCAATGGTACTGATAAAACTACCATTTCCCCAATCAAGTGTCGAAATAATTCAGCTTAAAATTTTACTTATATATACATAAATAAATAATAATAATAAACAAATAATAATAATAATATACTACCCTTAAGACTACCGTGTGATATGGTAATTTGCATATATATATATATATATATATATATATATATATATATATATATATATATATATATATATATGATTATTTTTATTTACACAGACATGTACCACATCTGCGACACTAGCAGCTATTATAAACTGAGATCTCACCAGGCAGAGTTAATATCCGATCTTTACCTTAGATCATATTTGGAAAGATTAGAAGGTTCTTTCCAAATATGATCTAAGGTTACGATCGGATTCTAACTCTTCCTGATGAGATCTCAGTTTATAATAACTGTTGATAGATAACATCGACATGCCAGTGTCGCAGACTTTGTACATGTCTGTGTAAATAAAAATAATCATATATAAAAGCTCTATTTGATATTAGGCACTTTTTATAAACACGGTTGAAATTCTTTGGATTACTACGCTGTGGATGTTTTACCTGGATTATATATATATATATATATATATATATATATATATATATATATATATAATCAAAATAGACTGTCAAAAAGCTCTAATGCAAAGTTCTGAATACGTTCGTCGAACACTTTCGACTAGTCTTCTATCTGTGCCTGCTTCTAGGTACATATAGATCTTAATTTCCCTATATTACGTGACAGTTTCCGTGGGCCGAGTGGATATCGCTGACTCTGTGTACCGGGTTCGCACCTCCCGACCGTCTGAAATTGTTACTTCCCTGCACTGATTAGAGCAATAAGCTTGAAACGCTAGCGTCTGTAGGTATAAATAATTTAATATTTATTTATAAATATTATATATATATATATATATATATATATATATATATATATATATATATATATATATATAATCGTGTATTGTTTTTGTTTCTTAGATGTTAATCCAATGAAACTCCACTGTTTATAAAAAGTGCTCAATGGCAAGTAGAGCTGATTTTTACTAAATTAAAAAAAATTATTTATACATATATTTGTTTATATATATATATATATATATATATATATATATATATATATATATATATATATATATATATATATTCAAGAGATAGAAGATGAGATTAAAAAATTGTATAGATACAATATTTATTTAAACATCAGAAGTTCAAAGCAAGGAGTTTCATATCCTTAATCCATGAATTTTTAAAGACAAACTATTTTCACCAGAGGATAAAAACCGGTAATGTAAGTGTAAATTTTTCCATTTTTTCTAAAGGTCTGAGGAAGCTGGCTCTCAATAGAAATCGCTGCTAAACAATGTATGCACATATGTAACCAAGAATTGTATAAATAAAATTTATGCTAATATATATATATATATATATATATATATATATATATATATATATATATATATATTAGGATACATTTTTATTTATACAAACATTTTTTGCTACATATGTGCATACATTGTTCAGCTGCGATCTCTCTTGACATCGTACGTAGGTGAAATATATAGAGCACTATCGGAGAGATTAAAAATAGGCATTCATCTAAAACCTCAGTTAAATGCTCCGACTTTGCGTTGTGTTCTATCGAATGTCTAGATATTTATACTCGCCGCTTTCAGTGTAAATATCACGTAACAATCTCCCGTGGCCTCAATGACTAAGTGAACGCTTACAGATTCAAGGTGTCTCTGTGAACCGGGTTCGCGCCCTGTGAAGGTCTGAGATTGTTATTTCCCTGCGTAGGTAAAATATTAAAAAATATATATAATTTAATATTATATATATATATATATATATTAGTATGAGATTGTTATTTCCCAGCGTAGGTAAAATATTAAAAAATATATATAATTTAATATTATATATATATATATATATATATATATATTAGTATGAGATTGTTATTTCCCAGCGTAGGTAAAATATTAAAAAATATATATAATTTAATATTATATATATATATATATATATATATATATATATTAGTATGAGATTGTTATTTCCCAGCGTCGATAACAGCCGTAAGCTCGAAACGATGTCATACGTAGGCACTTCTAAACCGTAGTTGAATTTGAATTTCATTATCGTACACATGCGTTTCAGTACGCGAAAACAACGGATCGGACATAAAAAAAACAGTATCTTCATAACATCAGAAGAGGAAAAAAAAAGCATTGTCTACCATGATTAAGGTTTTTGAAAACCGAAAATTTGGGATTTATAAAAAAATGAAAAAAAAAAATGATTTAATAAATATTTCATTTGTTTAACAAA
>OY744547.1:3357941-3365441 GCA_963556195.1 Sepiola atlantica
TATATATATATATATATATATATATATATTAGTACTTTAATGGATTGTGCTCTATTACTTCAATGGATTGTGTTCCAATGAACTTGCTGCTCTGGTGCCCTCACGACGCAAATTCACTAGACCAATCCGACAATGTGCCAAATCCCATCCATTCACTGTGGAGGTCCCAAGATGCCGAAGAGCTTTCTACTCCAAAAGCTTATCTCCTCGTGCTGCTGGACTTTGGAACTCCATCCCTACTCCCTGTTTTCCTGACCGTACTGACATGTAGAAATTAAAAACTAATATAAATAGACATTTTGCTGCACAACTATCAATTTAGGTTGACTCCCCCCAAAAACTCTCACCCTTTTTCTCAGTAGCCCCTTACGTCTACAGTGGCGGCCTGTCTTGTTTGGGGTGAACTATGTTAATATATATATATATATATATATATATATATATATATGTAAATACATATATATATAGTAGGTATGAAGAGTTTTATTTATATAAACATTGTTTGGCTACACATTTGTAAAACATGTTTCAGTCACAGCTATAAGACGCGTGAGCTTTTCAAGTTGAAGCGTATTCTCCTTAAGCTTTTTTTATAGACTGATGCATACTCACACTTTAAGGCAGAGGCGGGCAACCTCCAACCCGCGAAGGCTTAGCGTCCAGCTCGCCACCCTGCTATGCTTTATTAATACAATCCGGCCCGTGGACCTCCCAGTAAAACTTATCTCATTTTGTGACATAGACGTAAAAGTAGGTTTCAATTAAGATTTACAGTGGGATAAAAATGTATGAATATCAGCGAGCGATGATTCATGTATATTTCATTTTTCTTATACTATTAATTTCAAATCCTTGGCCTGAGATAAAAATAGAAAAAGAGAAAGAGAGAGGCAAAGAGGAAACGAGAGACGAGGAAAGGGCATGAAACAGAGAACTTATGTGATGTGTGTCAAAACGAATGCTGGATCAACTTGCTACTTCCTTCGTCATTATTTTTTATGATTCCAAAATGGCTCTTCGTCGGCGCCTTTTATAACATTACATACAGAAGTCTCTTGAGAAAAAAATATCAGATTTGTAGAGTGTTCAATGCAATTTTTGTACAATTTATTCATGTAAACAAAATATAGTAATTCTGAGATTTCGTTTTTCACTCCAGCCCGCGATCTTCTTCCAAAAGTCTCATCTGGCCCTCACTCTGAAAAGGTTGCCCGACCCTGTTCTAGACTAAGGCAATTTAAAAAATTATTTTTGCCCCAATTAAAAGTGCAGCAAAATCCCACCCCTTCATCGTCCCTACTTTAAAAGAACACATGATTAATTTAAATAAGTTTAATATCTAACTAACATTTAAGTTCATAATTGATTTATTAATATATTTATTTATTTCATGTGTGTCTTTAGCCTAAAACCCTCTTCGAATCAAGGATAACACACGAAGCCAATAAATCCGGTTTGCCTGAGTCAGCAACGCCGGTTGGATTACTAAATGCTGATCTGTATTTTTGAGCCAATCAGAAGCGTCTGTGTCAAATTATTATTAAGTTATTATTTGGGATCAACTTCATGAAGGCGAAACTTTAATTGATCTTCGGTTGAGTATTGATTTACTCCCCTTCAGGAGTTAGGCACAAGGCCAGTTTCTATCTTACTCCCACAAGTAAGATGTGACCCAAGGTCGGGTCGGGAAAGTAGGGTTTAAAAATTGCCTGGGCAGCCCCGTCGGCATTCCCCGGTAGGGGCGCCTCAGGCAGTAAGCAATAAACTTACTCCTCCCCAAAAAGGGGAGGCAAAGCCTGGGAAGGTGGACCTCCTAGAACTGCACAGGACAGACCCATTGACCGGCGTAAACTACGCCCCGAAGGACAAGACAATACCAGTATGGGGTGCAGTATCCATCGGAACAGATACTACACTTTGATCTTAGCCAAAAGGCCAAGTTGAGTATTGATTTACTCCTCTCCAGGAGTTAGGCACAAGGCCAGTTTTTATCTTACTCCCAGAAGTAAGATATGGCCCAAGGTCGGGTCGGGAAAGTGGGGGTTAAAACATGCCTGGGCAGCACCGTCGGCATTCCCCGGTAGGGGCGCCTCAGGCAGTAAGCAATAAACTTACTCCTCCCCAAAAAGGGGAGGCGAAGCCTGGGAAGGTGGACCTCCTAGAACTGCAAAGGAACGACCCATAGACCGGCGTAATCAAGCCCCGAAGGCCAAGACAATACCAGTCTATGGGGTGCAGTATCCATCGGAACAGATACTACACACAGCTCTTCTGTCCTGTGAATATTTCATAGCACTTAATTGTCGACCACAAGCTCAGCTAATTGCATCTTTCCTTTATTGTCTTGTAGTTGAATAATTTCTTTGAATAGAGCTTGGATTTCAAACATTTGTTTTGCCTATCTTTAGCTGCGCTACTCAAAACGCATACGAAGTTCTTTTGTATTCACAAAAGCATTTATTGCCTTTCAGGCGCTCCCTTAATACATTTTGTTTTGCAAAAACACTTATCCTCAGAATTAGTATTTTTTGGTTTTCAACCTTTGTAAGCAACTTGTTTATATATATATATATATATATATATATATATATATATATATATATATATATATATATATATATATATACAATAGTATATATATATACAATAGTATATATATATATACAATATATACATATATATACACAATATATATATATATATAAAATATATATATATATATACAATATATAAATATATATATATACAATATGTATATATATATACAATATATATATATATATACAATATATATATATCTATACAATATATATATATATATATACATATATATATATATCTATACAATATATATATATATATATACATATATATATATATCTATACAATATATATATATATATATACATATATATATATATCTATACAATATATATATATATATATACATATATATATATATCTATACAATATATATATATATATATATACATATATATATATCTATACAATATATATATATATATACATATATATATATATCTATACAATATATATATATATATATACAATATATATATATATATATATACATATATATATATATATATATATATATATATATATATATATATATATATATATATATAATACTCTTAGGTAAACACGTGTTTTTTTACCCCTCATTTCGGTGTATATTCCGTATGACATTTCTCCCACTTTGTCACAACTCGAACTGTTAATAGATAAAGATAGTCGGTATTATATTCATCAGGGAAAATTTTTTAAGACCCGGTTGTCGGGACTAGTAGTAGTAGTAGTAGTAGTATTAGTAGTAGTATTATTAGTAGTAGTAGTATTAGTAGTAGTAGCAATAATAGTAATAGTAGTAGTAGTCGTAGTAGTAGTAGTATTAGCAGTCGTAGTAGTAATAGTAGTAGTAGTCGTAGTAGTAATAGTAGTAGTAGTCGTAGTAGTAGTAATAGTAGTAGTAATAATAGTAGTAGAAGTCGTAGTAGTAGTCGTAGTAGTAATAGTAGTAGTAATAGTATTAGTAGTAATAATAGTAGTAGTAGTAGTCGTAGTAGTAGTATTAGTAGTAATAATAGTAGTAGTAGTAGTCGTAGTAGTAGTATTAGTAGTAATAATAGTAGTAGTAGTAGTCGTAGTAGTAATAGTATTAGTATTAGTAGTAATAATAGTAGTAGTAATAGTCGTAGTAGTAGTATTAGTAGTAATAATAGTATTAGTAGTAGTAATAGTATTAGTAGTACTAGTAGTATTAGTATTAGTAGTAATATTAGTAATAATAGTAGTAGTAGTAATAGTAGTAGTCGTCGTAGTAGTAATAGTAGTAATAGTAATACTAGTAGTAATAGTAGTCGTAGTTGTAGTAGTAGTAGTAGTTATTTTAGGTCATTGAATCATTCGTTGTTTCGTCTATATGGGATCTCGAAAATGCTAGATGAACGTGTCTAGACATGTTTATAAATAATTAATGTTCTGAAATATATTGTTGTTGTTGGTATAAACAGTCGGTTGCTAATTGTTTATGAACACTTTTAAAACAATGGCGCAAAACTGTTTTTGGTAAACTTATTAGATGCGCCAATGCATCTCTAAATGTGACTGTGTCAGTGTCGCGTCTGGGATAACATTTTCGTCGGTATGTCACGCTTAAGTTTGAAGTCTTTAGTTGAGTGATGAGTGGCTTCGAAGAATGCCGAGGCTGGAGTTAGGGTTAGGGTTAGGGTTAGGGTTTAGGGTTAGGGTTAGGGTTAGAGTTAGGGTTTAGGGTTTAGAGTTAGGGTTAGGATTAGGGTTAGGGTTTAGGGTTAGTGTTAGGGTTAGGGTTAGGGGTAGGGTTAGGGTTAGGGTTAGGGTTAGGGTTAGGGTTAGGGTTGGAGTGGAAGAGTTCGATTAAGATTAACAGGCCCAACCCTCTTTTCGAGGACTTATCAAAGGGCTGCTCAAAAATAAATCGGATTAAGAAGAAAAAGAAGTAGAAGAAAGGGAAGAAGAAGAACAAGAAGAAGAAGAAAAAAGAAGAAGAAGAAAAAGAAGAAGAAAAATAAAAAGAAGAAGAAGAAGAAGAAGAAAAGAAAAAAGAAGAAGAAAAAAGAAGGAAAAGAAGAAGAAGAAAAATAAAAAAAGAAGAAGAAAATAGAAGAAGAAAAAAAGAAGGAAAAGAAGAAGAATAAATAGAAGAAGAATAAGAAAAAAGAAGAAGAAAAAGAAGAAGAAGAAAAGAAAAAAGAAGAAGAAGAAAAAATAAGGAAAAAAAGAAGAAGAAGAAAAAATAAGGAAAAAAAGAAGAAGAAAAAAAGAAGAAGAAGAAGAAAAGAAAAAAGAAGAAGAATAAATAGAAGAAGAATAAAAAGAATAAAAAGAAGATTCGAAACATCTAACTTTACAAGTACAAACTTTTTGTTTTATTAAAAATATTAATGCTGATTTGGAATCTTGAATAAATATTTTACATCTACGCAAAAATATTGAATTAAAGGATTGTCAAGCAAAATTGTTTACAGAATAACAATCATCAAAATGACAAACGTTTTTCGACAGATTTCAAAATTCATTAATTAAATCGATTGTGAAACGTAATAAATTATCTTCAAAAGTTGGACAAACCTTTCAGAAAGGATTCATTAAGAAATGAATTCACGTTGGGAGCGAAAGTCATGAAAACGTTTCGTTTGGAAAATCATTAACGTTAGTAGCCAATCGTTGGAAAACTGAACAAATCTAAAAAAAAACCCCAACCCGAACGAACACGTGGGTAAGATTTCGGATCAAGGTACAATTAAAAACTGCGTGAAAATAATTCGTTTTCTCGTATTCATGCGAGTTGCAGAAAATAAGGATGAATATGTTGATACATTTGAATAATTAATGTTTGATAAAACGACAAACGGATGTTTTTAAGATTCGTCGATTCAATCTGCGCGTTTAGCGATGAAAATGCTATTTACAACCTAAGCGTGACTGGCTCACCGATCACCCCCCACACACACATATATACATGTTGTGACTAATGCATTTTTAGTGTCGCCGAGTTTTATGGATCTGTTGTGTTCGTAAAGCACATGTACTGCTTACAAAGCATTAGCTGAGATTGGTAAAAATAAACATTTTCAATTTTCATGAGTTTGTTCAAAAATGGAAATGAGTGAACACATATAAAACCGCAACAAACTTATCGTTTTACATGTAACATAAAGTTATATATATATATATATATATATATATATATATATATATATATATATATATATATATATATATATATATATATGCATGTTTGGTTAAACAGAAGCGATAGCTTCTGTTTATTTATTTTTTATCTGTTTTATTGATTCGTCGCACGACCGATTTGGTATTGTCGTCCATGTTGTATAAAAAATCGCCATATTTTCGCGAACGTTTTCGACCGACGTCGGTCATCTTCGGGCGGATGAATGAGTATGCAAAATAAAAAAAATTGGTGAATTTATTAAGAAGACGCTTTTAAAAAAAAACAGTTCAATACCACTTCAACAACACTTCAGCATACCTTCGCCCCCCCCCCCTCATAACGAGCGTGGTTGATACTAGGTTTATTTACTTGAATAAACAACGCTTCCATTATAGGGAGACGAATACTGCAATGTGAAATCGCAATGTGAAATCGCACGTGTTCTTGGTTAAAATATTCCTGAATTCATTTTGGGGGATGCTATGTGTTATCAGGTGTTGGTAAATGGAACTTTGAGGGGAGGCGAGATGGCAAGTTCATTCTAGCTAATTTGACTGCATCTATTTCTAAGTTAGTTATAATCAATAAACTCATTGCGTTATTTAATAGTCATTGTGTGTCATGTGACTGGTTACCATTGTAGCCTTTGCGGGTTGGTTTCCGCACCCGAGGATTTTTAAAAAAGATTTTATCTGTTTTCATCATTGTTGTCATTTGTATGGTCTTAGTGATCCCTTCGATTCCAATTTCTCTCAGTGTTTATTCAGTTTTTTATTTATTTTACTGTTCTTAGTTCTACGATTATTGGTTCCATTTATCTTCCTCCCACAAGGTAAGATGTGACACAAGGTCGGGAAAGTGGGATTTGAAAAACAAGCGCCCGAGAATTTGGGCGCTCTGGTGATTTGAAAATTGCCTGGGAAGCCCCGTCGGCATTCCTCGGTAGGGGCGCATCAGGCGATTAGCAATAAACTAACCCCTTCTTAAAGGGTGAGAAGGCAAAGCCTGGGAGGGTGCACCTCCTAGAACTGCACAGAACGGACAACCGATAGTCCGGCGTAAATCCAGACCCGAAGACCCAGACAATACCGGTCTATTGGGTGGGGTATCAACCCCTGGTTCTACGATTATTGGTATTATATTGATAGTCTTCATGCTCTTTCAATTCTCTGTCAAGTTCCGTGTATCTTGGCCTTTTGGCTAAGATCAAAGTATAGTATCTGTTCCGATGGATACTGCACCCCATAGACTGGTATTGTCTTGGCCTTCGGAGCTTGATTTTCGCCGGTCTATGGGTCTGTCCTGTGCAGTTCTAGGCGGTCCACCCTCCCAGGCTTCGCCTCCCCTCTTTGGGGAGGAGTAAGTTTATTGCTTACTGCATGAGGCGCCCCTACCGGGGAATGACGACGGGGCTGCCCAGGCAATTTTTAAACCCAACTTTCCCGACCCGACCTGACCTTGGGTCACATCTTACTTGTGGTAGTAAGATAAAAACTGGCCTTGTGCCTAACTCCTGGAGAGGAGTAAATCAATACTTCGTTTTTCCGTTTCCTTGATATCGACGGAACAGCAAAATCTATGAGTTGGCCAGATTTTTCTTTCGTTGTTGACTATTATGTCCCTTTGCTTGCATGCCTTTATCTGTTTGCGCCTCCGTGTCCCAGACGAATTTGTGGTTTTCATTTTCACTACTGACATTAGTTCATGTTTTTTATTAATACCGTTTATTTTCCGATTGCTAAAAGTTATTTTTCCCATTCAAT
>OY744547.1:3370441-3375441 GCA_963556195.1 Sepiola atlantica
TTCATAAAAAAACAAATATGTTAATGAGTCTCCTGAGAAGTTAACCTTTCACCTAATACAAATTTACGTCCCTCTCGCGGTGTTTCAATCAACATCTCTCTGTCATCCTGTATGCGTGTTATTAGAAATTTAAGACTTCACTGTGGACGTCCTCAGATGCCAGATAGACTTCTACTCAAATAGTTTCTTTCCTCGAGCTGCCGGCCCTTGGAACTCCCTCACTGCTCCCTGTTTCCCTGACTGTACCGACATGCAGAAATTTAAAACTAATGTGAACAAGCATCTTGCTGCACAGCTCTCAATTTTGGATGACCCCCTTAAACCTTCACCCCTTTTTCTCAGTAGCCCCTTACGTCTACAGTGGCAACTTGCTTTGTTTTGAGTTAACTAAGTAAAAAAAATACAATCAGGATATAATGATACTAAACCTTATGTCTAGAATCCTTATTCCAATTTTAATCAAAATCCATTACATGATTTTTATTCTAGAAAATGTTTAACATTTAAGGCTTGTAGAATTTGGTATATTCGGACTACTGTTCTCATCTTAGTTATTTTTATCACAACGTTTCGGCGGCCGATGTACCCTCTGACCTTCTTCATTTAAGGCTTAAAGCTTAAGGACTCCAAAGAAGAAAATTGTGTTTAATTGGTGTCTAGTGACAATGGATCACACTCAATCCAAATCTGATGTCAGTTTTCAAGTGGGAAGTTGTGCCCATATCATGCCCCCCTAAAACCCTTTAAAATACTAAAAACAGCTTAGATTTAAGGAATATTTATGAATTAATTTCTAATACTTATTTTTAAATTTTCAAAAAAATTGGAAGTATCTAAATTTTTACAAAGAGCATCTACACCCATTTAGCCTATTTGCATGAAACTAAATTAAATTTTATATAACCCAAATTACAACCCCATACGCAAGTCAGCTGCGTTCCAAAGTGCATTGTGAACTGTTTATTAGTTTAGGAGTAAATCCTGTACAAACAGATATATAAACGTATACACATACCTAACTTTGAAATGGAGAGATCATGATTATCTGCTCAAACCAGAATATAGCAAAGAAACAACTAACAACGTTTTGCTTAATGAATTTTTAGCACATATGTAAATTTGAAATTCTTAAAAAAATCAATTTTAGATTCTATAGAAAAAATTAACGGTACTTATATCGATCTTGACCCAGTTTTCGCGAGTTTCTATCCTACGCAAACGCCCGAGAGATGACAAGCCGATTTGTACCAGACGACAATTTTAATACGGTGCTGCGTCCTATGATTTTAAGTTATATTTTCAAGAAATTTTCTAAAAGAAACAAAAAAACAAAAACAAAACAAGCAAAACATAGCGAAGTTACTGTTATCAAATAAATATTTAAAAAAAATGTTGATACGTTGCTGCGTTTTATAATTTTTAGTTGTAGTTGCAAGAAATTTTTTAAACAAAACAAATAAAACAAGCAAAACAGAGCAAAATTACTGTTATCAAATAAATATTTTTAACCCTAACCCTAAACCCTAAACCCTAACCCTAACCCTAACCCTAAACCCTAAACCCTAACCCTAACAACAACAAAAAACAAAACAAGCAAAACATTAAAATTATAGGACGCAGCAACGTATCAAAATAACAAAAAAAATTATTTCATAACAGTAACTTCGCTATGTTTTCCTTTTTTTGTTTTTTTTTGTTGTTTCTTTTAGAAAATTTCTTGAAAATATAACTTACAATCACAGGACGCAGCACCGTATCAAAATTGTCGTCTGGTATCATTCGGCTCGTCAACACTCGGGCGTTTGCGTAAGATAGCCGAACGCTTCCGACAAGAAACTCACGGAAACTGGGTCAAGATCGATATAAGTACCGAAATTATTTACTATTTGTATGGGTGCTCTACTCAGAAACTAAAATCGAAAAGTGAACGAAACTGTGGTCAAAGATTTTTAGTTTTTTATCCATCAATGATGATGTTGCGTGCAGGACAAAATTCAGACGTTCGCTTTTAATTTTTAGAGATTTTATCATAATTTTATTGATAATATCTAAATATAAAAGTCAACGTCTGATTTAAAAAAAATCGGTCGGTAAAATTTTTATTTCGTAATTTTATGGCTAAATATGCAAAAAAAAACCCAACATAATTTCGGTTTTATTCTCGAAATAATTTAAAACATTTTAAGACGGCTGTGGCTTCGGTAAAAACTTGAATGCATGGAAGCACACACATCTAATACATTTCGATTATTTGTGGACACGTGATTTGACGGTCGTTTTGATGACTCATCGCTTATCATGGCCGAAAAGCAACTCGGGTATCGGGGTTAATGAGTCTGTCAGCTGGATGATGAGTCACCACCTGG
Organism: Sepiola atlantica; assembly: GCA_963556195.1. NCBI lineage: Eukaryota > Metazoa > Mollusca > Cephalopoda > Sepiida > Sepiolidae > Sepiola > Sepiola atlantica. The sequence goes on from OY744547.1 coordinate 3,372,808, forward strand.
AAGATTTCTAACGATGTTTAAAACTAAGCAAAATCTAATTATTTAAGAAAACGGCCCAACAAAAACTTGAAAACGACTATGTTGTAGTCAGCTGGGAAGCAGCTCCGTGGTATTGTTTTCCAAAGGTGGGTTGTTCTTGGAAAAACAAATTTGCTCATGGGAGTACCGTTTACTTTTAGTTACACAGAAGGAGAAACAAATATTAGCAGTTGTTGTAGGTAGATGAGTTCTACTCTAATGTTTTATAGGGAGGAACCATGGATTGGATCTCAGTCGAGAACCTATAATGAAAACAAGGATAGAGTAGAGAAAGACTAGTAACCTATCTTCTGTGAGAAAGAGGCTGTAGTGAAGAGAAGAAGACACCCCCCTCCACTAGATTTATATATACATATATATATACATATATATTTACATATATATACATATATATTTACATATATATATATACATATATATACATATATATATATACATATATATTTACATATATATACATATATATTTACATATATATATACATATATATACATATACATATACATATATACATATATATATATACATATATACATATATACATATATATATATATATATACATATATATATATATATATACATATATATACATATACATATACATATATACATATATATATATACATATATACATATATACATATACATATATATATATACATATATATACATATACATATATATATATACACATATATATACATATATATATATTTATATATATATGTGTCTGTAAAGTAGCTGTTATTCCTCTCATAAAAGTTTCATCTGTTCGTCTTGATGATGAGCAGATGCCCATTCCTCGCCTGCTTCTAAAACAAGTGGTATCGATATTAGACACGATTGGGGAGCGTGTGTATATATATATATATATATATATATATATATATATATATATATATATATATATATATATGTAAATTATGTAAATTATAACTAAAAGGTAAACTTATAGAGAGTTGGACCTATTGTGAAATAAGGAAAGCTCAATATACTGGATAGAGCAAAAATATGGTACGTCAATGAAAATTAGTAAGACCTGCAAATGGAAGCAAATCGGTATTTTCAGTTGTTCAAAACAAGGAGTAGTTTAGTTAATAAAAACATTTATTTTTCATCTCTTTCTTTCCTTAAACCAGGCTTTTCAAAGATTAAAATCTTATCATCAGAGGAAAAATTATGATTGATAAGTTGACAGGGTAGGACTGTCAAAGTTCCAAATTTGAAAAAGTTTTCTTTTAAAATTAAAAATTAAAAATTAAAGAAATTCAAAAAACTTCTTTAAAAACTGAAAACAGGAAGAATATTGTTTTCCTTGAAATGGCCGTTTTTATTTGATTCCTCTCCGTGGACAACAGACCTGAGTGAAATCGCCGTCGTTGGATTTTTATGCAGATTCCTCCGGATTTACCAATATTTCTGAGCCCTACGTTTTTTGGATTTCGTTATTGGTGATTCCCATGCCCGTTTGAACTTTTTGGAAACATTTTTTAAAAAAGTTTTTTGAATTTCTTTAATTTTTAATTTTTAATTTTAAAAGAAAACTTTTTCAAATTTGGAACTTTGACAGTCCTACCCTGTCAACTTATCAATCATAATTTTTCCTCTGATGATAAGATTTTAATCTTGTAAAAGCCTGGTTTAAGGAAAGAAAGAGATGAAAAATAAATGTTTTTATTAACTAAACTACTCCTTGTTTTGAACAACTGAAAATACCGATTTGCTTCCATTTGCAGGTCTTACTAATTTTCATTGACGTACCATATATATATATATATATATATATATATATATATATATATATATATATATATATATATAAATCAAACTCTTATAGCCCAGGATCCAAATCTTGTGGCCTATGCAATTCAGAAGCCGTAATGATAGCTACTGCACCTAAACATTTAAATCTGATCAATTCTAGAAATGAATTAGTTTCCAAATGTCGACATGGAAGGAAATTCAAGTATGCAATATGGAAACCCCCACCAATCCCACCATAGCTGATTGAGTGAGTACGGACACCGGGGGTGTCCAGCTTTCGAGATGTGTTCGTTAAATCCTCCTTGCCTAAAAGGTTTAGACTCTGAACTTGTAAAAGTTTAAATATCTAAATTTTCAAACTCTAAATATCTTTACAACTTCTTAATTAGGAAAAATGAAACCTTAAATTAAATTAAACTTCTTAATTAGCCAAAATTAAACCTTAAATTAAACTTCCTAATCTGATAAAATTAAATCTTAAATTAAACTATTAAATTATTAAATTCTAATTACTTTAATAACTTCGTAATTAGGAAAAATTAAATCTTAATTAGGAAAATTAAACCTTAAATTAAACTTCCTAATCTGATGAAATTAAATCTTAAATTAAACTATTAAATTATTAAATTCTAATTACTTTAATAACTTCGTAATTTTTAATTTCATAAATTTTCTATACCATTTGATAGGGCGAGATTTGTGAAATCTGTTTTTATTGTAAGCTAGATATTTAAGTAGCCATTTGGGCATGTATACGTGATTGGACGATCTGACCTAAATATGCCTACCCCTTTCCTTTGACCTAGACTTATTCTTTGACCTAGACAAG
>OY744547.1:3377941-3412941 GCA_963556195.1 Sepiola atlantica
AAGATAGATAAAGAGAGATAGAGAAATAAATAGAAAGAGAGATGGAGAGAGATAGAGAAAAAGAGAAAGAAAAAGAGATAGAGAAAGAGTAATAGAGAGATAGAGAGGTAGAAAAAGATATATGTATATATATATAGTTAGAGAGAGAGAGAAAGAGAGAGAGAGAGAGGTAGAGACGTACGGCACAACTTTTTATAGATATGCATGTTCGTATCTAAAATTCTATTCCAAAGACGAACAGAGAAAAAGATCCTCTTATATAGTTTGATTGGACGCATCTAAAATTAGTCGCGGCCAATCAATCAGCGCGTTTAGCGATTCAATTTTTATTTCTAACCTCTTAATCTTACAGACATTCTTTGATGCATCTAAAATACGCTGAACCAACTCAATCTGGGCGTTTGGCTATTAAAATCTCCGGGTTGCTGGTGGCGTGAGTCTGGTGATTTGAACGTTGAAATCCACATTGAAACCAGTAGCCATAATCGCGACAGGCCGACCGTTGGACATAGTTATGTGACGGATTGCATCCATTTTTTATGCACGTTTGGCGATTTAAATGCTTGAGTTTCTGGAAGAGCGTGTCTGATGATTAAAAACCAGAAACCTACAGTAAATACTTCAACGTAGACGTGACAGAACGATCCGTAAACAGGGTCTTATCCGTTTGGTGATTAACATACCTGGGTTGCTGGTTGAGCGGTCTTGATTATTTAAAACCCGAAATCTGAATTGGAACTAAATAACTTAAGCTTGACATGCCGATCAACAGACATGGTTTTATATCGATGATTGCGTCCATTTTTTTCTTCTGCGTGTTCGACTATTGAAATAACTTGGTTACTGGTGGAGCGAGTCTAATAATTTATAACCCAAAATCTACATTGAAACTAGATAACTTTAGCGGTGACAAATAAACCGGCAAACATAGTCTTATATTGATGATTTGCGGCCGCCTAATTTGTGCGTTTTACGATGCCTGGGTTGCTGGAGGAGTGGGTCTGATGATGTAAAATCCGAAATCTGCATTGAAACGTGATTACTTACGCGTGACAGACTGTCTGATAGATAGAGTCTTATATCGAAGATTGCGTCTATTTTTCTTAATGCGAGTTGGCGATTAAAATGTCTGGGTTGCTGAAGTTTGAGTCTGATGGTTAGAAATCCGACATTTGCATTGAAACCATTTAAGTTAAGCGTCAGAGACCAACCGGAATACAGAGTCCTATATTTATGCGTGCGACTATTCAGTCTGCGTGTTTAGCGATTAAAATGCCTGACTTGCTGGAGGAGTGGGTATGATAATTTAAAACCAGACACCTAGAGTTAACGATATGATATAAGCGTGACCGACCGACCGACCGACCGAGCTCTATATCGAAGATTCCATCCATTCAATTAGCGGGTTTAGCGAATAACATGCTCGGGTTGTTGGTGGAGCAGGTCTGATTATTTAAAACCCGAAATCTGAATTGAAACCAATCAACTTAAGCGTCACGAACCGATCGGTAGACAGAGTCTTATATCGAGGATTGTGCCCATTTGCTATGCACGTGTGACGATGAAAAGGCTATATTTGAAACTTGATAGACCGATCGACCAAAAGACAGATCGGACCTGTGATAGAGATGCGAGCTAGCATCTTAGTAAAAATAAGAAAATGAAATACGAAAAAAAAAAAAACGAAAATTAAAAAAAACAAAAAAAAAAAAAAAAAAAAAAAAAAATGGCGGACCGGAATGCGCTTATCTCATGTATTTTGCGTCTGGCATTAAAATGCTTGAAAGACGGGGAAAAAAGAAAAAAAAAAGAAACTCAGAATGAAATAACGTTGCATAAGAAAAAAAGTTGCGCAAATGTCTACGAGGAAATATCAAAGATCAAATTAATATGTAAGAAAAAAGATAACAGCAATTTCACATACAATTCCGCCGGTTTGTCGAAGGCGACATTTCAACTCGGCCGAGCGTAATTACAGATATGGAAAACAAAGTCGGCTTTCGTTCTTATTTACATCTTCTTACCATCTGTATTATTTAAATTTTATGAGCAAAGAAGGCGAGGCTTAATTTCAATATCTGATAATAATAATAAAAAAAGAATTATTACTACTATTATTATTATCTATATATTAATATGATAGTGTGTGTGTGTGTTTGTGTTTGTGTGTCACGCTTACACTAAAAGCTCTGCGCACGCGTGCCGCACCTAGATTTTGAAAAGCATTCAAGTCACCTAATTTTCGTAAGTATTTATTTTTCGCGCAACGGTTAGCGACGTAGGATTTTGACGTTGGTTTTTGACGTCGGCCCGACTGGTGTATAGTTCGATCCCAACCAACTAACCTCTAAGATGTTTTTTCTACATCGAAGTGGGGGAGGGAGGTAAGGAGGGGACGACCGGAAAGACACACATTAATACGGTAGCGTGTGTGTTATTTCGTGTGTGACACGCTTACATCAAAAGCAACGACCTTCCGAATCTTTGTATTATTTACTCCTCGCCAGGAGTTAGGCACAAGGCCAGTTTTATCCTACTCCCACAAGTAAGATGTGACCCAAGGTCGGGTCGGAAAGTGGGGGTTGAAAAGCCAGCGCCGAGCGGTGAGCACTCTGACCATCAAAAATTGCCTGGGCAGCCCCGTCGGCATTCCCCGGTAGGGGCGCCTCAAGCAGTAAGCAATTAACTTACTCCTCCCCAAAGAGGGGAGGCAAAGCCTGGGAGGGTGGACTTCATAGAACTGCACAGGACAGACCCATTGACCGGTGTAAATCAAGCCCCGAAGGCCAAGACAATACCAGTCCATGGGGTGTAGTATCCATCGGAACAGATACTACACTTTGATCTACTCATGAATTGGAGCCAAATTTAATTTAATCTAAAGCATTTACAAAGTAAGGTTTAGTCGTCGAAATATTACCTTCACTAGAAATATTGTATATAAAAAAGTTTTGTAAATTGTTTCATGTATTGTTCATTTTTAAAAATAAATATACAAGTCGAATCTTATCATATTTTATTAAAACATGTATAGGTTATGAACAAGATAATTAGTATTGAAAACATCATTTCGTGTAATTTACACGGGTTCCGCTAGTCTGCATTATTTCGATACTGTTTTCGTGTTAGTTGACGCCTTACCGATGGCTACATAAACCGTTCTACACATGTCCTTGTCGTTATATCAACTACCGAATAACGCTCCATTCGTTTTTAAAAAGAACTTTGCGTTATCCCCCATAACAGCTGGATATTACCAATAACACAACGCTGAAACCGTGAAGATGCGAAGGGTATAAATTTAGTCATCAACATATATACTGTTTCGCTGTATCACAACCAAACGGTATGGCTAAACAAGCAAAGGTTCTATTTCTTTTGACGAAACAAACTAAACTAGTCAATATTTGAATAGCAAGTGGCAATGACAGGAAAAAGGGTTAATAATATTGTGACCCGACCCTAAATGAGACCTGGTCTTACTCGCTTTCAAAGAAGAATTTTTTGTATCTTGGAATTCGGAAATCCAATAATATGACGTGTTGATATACTACTCTGCGAAGGTAGAAAGTGACAAAGGGGGAAGAATTGCTGTTTTAAGGGTCGAAATCTATCCATCAAACACAGGAGAGAAGGAAGTTGACCTTGGGTTGACTTTCGGCAGCCTCGTAACTCTCGCTTCCCTTATTTTGTCCTTTAGTCCTCACATTCTATGAGCGATGTTTTTGACAAAGGGGGAAAAATTGCTGTTTTATGAGTCGGAATCTATCCATTAAACAAAGCAGAGTAGGAAGTTGACCTTGGGTTTACTTTCGGCAGCCTCGTAACTCTCGCTTCCCTTATTTTGTCCTTTAGTCCTCACATTCAATGAGCGATGTTTTTGACAAAGGGGGAAGAATTGCTGTTTTATGGGTCGGAATCTATCCATCAAACACAGGAGAGAAAGAAGTTGACCTTGGGTTTATTTTCGGCAGCCTCGTAACTCTCGCTTCCCTTATTTTGGCCTTTAGTCGTCACATTCTATGAGCGATATCTTTGACAAACGGGGGAAGAATTGCTGTTTTCTGGGTCGGAATCTATCCATCTAACACTTATCGTTGGCTAAACATTTTAACTTAGTTCACCCCAAACAAGGGGGCAAGTTGCCACTGTAGACGTAAAGGGGCTACTGAGAATTAGGGTGAAATGTTAGGAGGTCATTCATTGTGAGCTGTGCAGTTTTTTTTAGCTCTTTACATGAAGTGGCTTCATGCCTTGTCTGGAGCGGTTTCCATTAAAATACGTTAGAATGATAATCGATTTGATTGCTTGATTGATTAGTTTCGGATATTCATTTTTCTCTATTATAGATCGAGCAACGGCAGTGATTGATTATTCTTTTGTAGGTAAAAATACACAACTTAGAAATCATATTTTAGCGGTTGCTAAAGAGTCAGCACTTATCAAGGTCCAAAGGCCACTCGAGGATAAGGGTTAATGGGTGTCAGGTGAACCGTAAGACACCACCGTGATGATTGATAAAGATGGTGGAAATTGTGTAGAATTTTATTATTTAAAACAAATTCGTTTACATTGAACTTGAACAACAACAATGTTGTAGTCAGCTGGTAAGCAGTCACGCGGTACAAAGTTCCACAGATAAGTAGTTCTATGAAAGAAACTTTGCTCACGGAAGTTTCGTTTACTTTTAGGAACAGAGAGGGGGAAAAGGGAAATTATTGACAGTGGTTGTGGCTAGACGAATAATTAACAAAGCACTGTCTCTGTCTGTCCGTCCGTCTGTCTGTCTGTCTGTCTGTCCCGGAGAATTTTGGTAAACGTAAGAGAGGGAGGCGGGGGGAGCGGAGGCGTCTAATTACTATTTAATTAATTAATTTTTTCAAGTCAGCGTTCATAATATTTGTATACCTTTAGAATTAGGAAACTATTAATCAATTCATTTAGATTAGATAACATTAAATAACATTGGATAACATACAAACAATGTAGAACGAAATTTCAAGACGAGACTGCGATTAGAACGGAAAACGTGTCAAGAATCTTACTTAAACTAATACTTTTTTCAACTTTCTTATATACTGTTACAAAAAGTTGCTCAGACACTAGACGGGTTTTACAATTTACATAATTCATTCCCTTTAAACTAAGTTACAATGGGTTTCTAAATAAAAAGTCTTAAGATAGGCATCATGCAGATATTTTCACGATCTGTGTAGTTTATATTAGAGCAGGAAACTAGAAAATTTTAAAAATTGTAAAAAATTACTTAACAGTAGAAGTGAAATAGGCTCTAACTGTAGACACTGAATAAACTTTATTCTGGGATAACTCATAAACATACGAACGCACTTAGAATAAAAAAGGAATCGTATGTAGATTTGTTCAATCATTAATGTGTGCAGGAGTGTTTTCAATAACCAACGTATGTGTGAGTATGTGTCGTGTTTCTTTGTCTCAATGTGTGCGTGTGTGCCGTGGATATTTTTACTCAAGTTCTTTTTTCTCTCTTTCTTCATTTTACATACGTATCCAGTCCACTTCAAATTCAAACAACATTTACTTTTTTCCTTCTCTTCTTCATTGGGTGTCGTCGTCTTCTGTAGCACATCGCACCGTTGATTCTTTCTTCGTTTTCATCTTTCGTTGGGTCGTGATTTTTCTCTTTTTTAGTCATGATTTGTCTAGTGTACTTCTCTCAAACTTGTTTGTTGCGACAAAAGGGGAGTTAAAAACAGAGTTTGAGAGGTTCCAATAGACTTTTATTCATCCTTTTTTAGATAACGCCTGGGAGAAAGGATGCCGTTTAAGGGTCTTATAGTAACTCTTCAAGTCTTTCGATATTTTCGGAAACGTTCCATATATGAGAGTTAAAAGTGAGTTATAAAGAACTATGAAAGCAGTATGACTGAAAGGCTTTCATCGACTTTACAAAACGTTCGTATCATCATGCTAAGAAGAACTAGTTTAAGAACTTTTTAATCACTTGTTAAAAAGCCGTATCATAACATATATATGTTCGTGTCTGATTGTAAAGATTTATATATCTATATATTCACAAGAGGTTTCTGTGTTTTGCGATTGGAAATCATGAAAATAGAAAATGCGTTTGGCAAATCATTTATCAATCCAAAGATCATGACTTTAGCTTTCTAAACAAAGATTGATAATATAATACAGCGAACCTATATATATATATATATATATATATATATATATATATATATATATATATATATATATATATATATATATATATATATAATTCAGAGAACCTATATATATATATATATATATATATATATATATAATTCAGAGAAGCTATATATATATATATAATTCAGAGAAGCTATATATATATATATATATATATATATATATATATATAGATTCTCTGAATTATGTATATATATATATATAACTTCTTTGTAAAATGGTAGACCTGCTGGTATATATATATATATATATATATATATAGCTTCTCTGAATTATGTATATATATATATATATAGCTTCTCTGAATTATATATATATATATATATATATATATATATATATATATATATATATATATATATATATATATATATGTGTGTGTGTGTGTGAGTTTATCAGACGTCTAGGAATTTTCCCAAAGGAAAAGTGTGAAAATATATAGATAACGTTCATAAATGATTTATTATTTCGATAAACTTAATAATGTTTACTTTTTTTTTTACTTTCTAATGTTATGGAAGGGGAGGCACGAGGGGGGGGAGTGGAGGTGTGTGCTGAAGCCCAAGGTGGGCTAAAAGTCTCGACTTGATTATTTTGCCGCACAAAAATGGCATTTGTTTTTTTGTTTTTTAACTCTCGCTTCCTTTCCTTTCTTACCTTCCTGGAAGTCGCTGGCGTTTCCTTTCATCATTTTAAGATTAGAAACGTCAGCATTTTTTCTTCATCTCGCTTCATTCGTTTCGCTTTTTATTGCAACTTTACAAAAGTGAAATATTGTGATTACGACGCGGGAGCTTATCGGATTTTTACAGTCAGGTTAGCATTTCGCTCACACATATCAGCTCTTCATCTTCTCTTCTCTTTCAATATAAATCTATACATACCATATCCCAATACCTTAATATATATATATATGTATATATATATATATATATATATATATATATATATATATATATATATATATATATATATATATATTAATTACTTTACTTTATATTAAAATTCTTAAAATACGAAAAAAGATAAAAAATAAAAATATGAAGATGAAACACACTGAAATAAAAGTAAATAATCAAATATAAACTTAATAAAAAAAAATAAAAAAAATAAAAATAAAAAAATTATAAAATATATATATATATATATATATATATATATATATATATATATATTATTAAAACTAACAGTTTATCGAGCACCATACACTTAACCAACATTACACAAATATTTTTGAACACCAAATCATATATGTAACATAACATTAAAATAAGTTTAATTTACATTCCCTGCGAGACTGTTTTCGCTGCGGTTCTACATCTGGCAGCCATTTTGTTTTGTAAGATTCTCTGCACAGTCGGAGAAAAGTTTTCTTCTGGTTTAATTATTTTTGACAAAGTGAAGTCTCTTTTCCCGAAATATTAAATAATGATTTTTAATCACCCGGACATCACACACACAGCTAAAAACACTCTTGCTGTTATGTAAGATTTTAGGAAAAATAAATAGTAAGTCATATTTCGTATTCGATCGATTTATTGTTTTTGTTCCTTACAACTTGCATCTTACCCGGAATTTGCATTGCCCACAGCCTTTCAAAAACTTACTACTAATATATATATATATATATATATATATATATATATATATATATATATATATATATATATATATGATGGACTCTCCCGTCGATTGCGACGTATGAGGTTCCAACAACTTTCATTTGTGTTTAGATCGTTCATGACACCTGAGTCCGGCAAGAGACCTGCAAGGAAAGCCGCAGACAGTGCAAGAGTGTGAGTAATCGGATGCCAGGTGTGGAGCACTCTCTCTAGCTTTTCCCCTAACTCTGGCAGTTCTCATATTATCCACACAAGTCTCGTTGAATCTTTCCAGTTCAATGCAACAAGCTGCTCGCCATGTCTTCCTGTCTTTTGTACAGTCTTCAAAGGTATTTGGGGGTACTCCAATTGCCGTCAGCGCATCTTTCAATTTATCTTTGTACCTCAGCAAGGGCCGACCAACATTCCTGTTACCACAAGCTAACTGACTGTACATCAGTGCTTTAGGTATCTTCCCTTCGTCCATTCTTGCTACATGTATATATATATATATATATATATATATATATATATATATATATATATATATATATATATATATATATATATATATATTAGAGGTGAAAGATGAGAATAAAGAATTGTAAAGATACAATATTTATTAAAACATCAAAAAGTTCAGAGCAAGGAGCTTCCTATCCTTAATCCATGGATTTTCAAAGATTAAACTCTTCTCATCAGAGGATAGGGAAAGCTGGTAATCTAGTTGTAAATATTATCGGCAACATTTAACTTTGAAAATTTTATATAAAGTAAAATAAAATAGAAATAGAAATAAAGAATAAAGATGAGGGCCAAGAAGTAAAGAGTCTTATGTTGATGTGAGGGTGTAAAGTCAGGGTGTAAAGTCAGGGTGTAAAGTCAGGGTGGATGATATTTAAAACAGCTTTCCTTTTCAAGCATTCATTTCCAAAATAACAGCTGGCTTCTTTTATCTTTATTTTTGTCCTGACGTGTGCTTTTTTAAATGTTCTCATCTTTCACCTCTAAAATTGATTGCTCTATTCTATATATTGAGATTTACAGTATCACGATGGATTATTATTATTAAATGATAATTCAACTATCGTTATTTAATTCAACATTTAAATATATATATATTTTGCATTAATTTATCTTTTGCAAATATGTGTGTATATGTGTGTATGTATGTATGTATGTATATGTGTATGTATATATATGTATATATATATATATGTGTGTGTGTGTATGTATGTATGTATGTGTATATAATTCAACCTTTATCCCCCTCTCTGTCACTATAACCACACGCCTGTGTGTGCGCGCATGGGTGTGTGTGTGTGCGTATTTATGTGTGTGTATGTATCGCTCACCTATTCACAAGACTCAAGATTAGACCACACGCATATGGACACACACGCACGCAGACACCACTTCATTTTTGGAGACGACAAAAAGCAATAAAAAGTATTAAATTTCAAAAGAAATTCTCCACACCCTAGGAGGCTGGGATGACCGATGGATCATGGATGGGTAACACGCACTTGACCAAGAGAAGCAGGAAAAATGACAAATAAAAAATAAAAATAAAAATCAAAGATACCCACACACCCGCAAACCCACGCATGCGCAAAAACAATAACAAATTCCTCAAATGAAACAACATTTGCTCGAATCGAAAGACATTTCTTCAAATGGATTTTCATATCTGATGAAAGCGGGCCACCGCTTGAAACGCGTTATATATAAAATCATAAAATGGTAAAACAACAAAATAATAAATAAATGTTGAAAAAAACAACAAAATAATAAATAAATGTTGAAAAAAACATTCTACAAATGTTGGTAGCCTTACTCCTTTACATATATACTTTTCTCTCGTTGGAACTGCACTAATACTGCACTACCCTCTTTTCTATATATATATATATATATATATATATATATATATATATATATATATATATATATATATATAGATAGATAGATAGATAGATAGATAGATAGATAGATAGATATATTCTGTTTTTTTCTCTACCCCTCTGACAAGAGAGTTTGTATCTTTGATTGATTTATTGTATAATTTAAAAGTGTAAATCTATGGAAAATATTGGACTATTTCTTCTGTATGTACCAGTGTTTTGGTTTGTGGGTGCCATTGTGTTCTTCCCCCTCCTATGCTGCTAACATATCAACCGGTGACTATTTCTGTCAGTTGATGTTTCTCTACAACGAGCTTTTTAACTTTTCTCTGACTTTCTGTAAGACGTGTTGCTAAAGGCGCTTATGAAGTGACGTTTTGGATTAGCTTTATTAATTTATAAAATTAAATAAAGTATTTCCAAAATGTTTTGGAAACGATCGTACGCCATACTGGACTTGATGTTCTAATTCTTGGAACAATTTGAATGTTTTAATTCATTGAATGTTTATGAATACACCTTGCATTGAACAATTGAAATTTTAAATAAATTTGGACAATCGTCGCATATTTATCACTCTTTTTTCTTCTATCTGTCTGTCTGTCTGTCTCTCTCTCTCTCTCTCTCTCTCTCTCTCTCTCTATATATATATATATATATATATATGATATATATATATATGATCCCCGTGTTAATATTAGATGCTTACGTTAAGGTCTCCTGTTTTTGTTTCACTGTTAGATACTTAACCCCCCTTTTTATTTTATTTACTTACTATTATATATTTTATTTATTTATGAATTTTCCAACGAATGTTAAGTCTGCACTATTTTGGATTTAGTTAGTTTCTCTGGGAATTTAAACTGCATTTTCCTTTTTTTTTGTCTTTTTATTTAAAACAACTCAAAGCTTCTTTAGACTATATATATATATATATAAACAATAACTCAAGTCTTTTCATTTATAATATAAAAAACAACAACAAAACAACTGCCCCTTAGGACGACCAAGAAGGTCGAAAGCGCTAGGGAAATAGCAAAATTGCAACAAATCGGCTTAATATTATATGCCGCCTGAAACCCGAAAGATTGCTCGACGCCTCAAAAACTTTAAAAAGAAGTTATGCAAACGTGAAAATTCCGTGTTATTCAACAAAGCCTGATTGAGTAATAATTTGATGCCTAAATATACACACATATCTATCTATCTATCTATCTATCTATCTATCTATCTATCTATCTATCTATCAGCATAGAGATATGACTATTCACTACTGATTCCGAGTATTTTTTTTACAACTCAAATCCCGACATCTAGAAGCACTGGGCCAACGCTGAATAGCGAATAAACAGTTATAATTTTAACACTTGATCCGGCGGCTTGACGTCATAACAGCGTTTAACTTCATGAAAGGAACGATGCATTTATGGCTAGCGACGTCATATATATATATATATATATATATATATATATATATATATATATATATAATCAAATATAGAATCAAATATAAACTAAAAGTAAACTTTTAGTAAATAGAACCTATAGTGAAATTGTTTAAGCTCAATATAGGAGATAGAACAATTATAAAGATAGAAGAAATAAGAGTGTTAAACATATTCGAATGTCCAAATTTATTTCAAATTTCGATTGTTCAATGCAAGGTGTATTCTGTAATAAACCAGTGTTTATTATTCTTTCCTTAGGCCAAGGCTTTTCAAAGATCGAAATCTTATCATCAGAGGAGAAATACAGATAGATACGTTGGCTGTAGAAAAAGCCAAAGTTCAAATATTTTTAATATTTTTCAAACATGTACATGTACATTGGATTTACTTACCTTTGAACACTTTCTCCATACTGCCTCTACGAAAAACCTTTTTCGTCTTTTTCAAAATCTCCTTTTCATCGGACACTTTTTCAATGGACAATTACCATTTGGACAAACTACATATCTTTTTTACACGAAATCTTTTCACTCCATTTTTAATAATATTTTTTCAAATGTTTGAACTTTGGCTTTTCCACAGCCAACTTATCTATCTGTATATCTCCTCTGATGATAAGATTTCGATCTTTGAAAAGCCTTGGCTTAAGGAATGAATAATAAACATTAGTTTATTACATAAGATACCTTGCATTGAATAATCAAAGTTTGAAATAAACCTGGACATTCGTACATGTTTATCACTCTTATTTCTTCTATCTTTATAATTGCTCTATCTCGTATATTGAGCTTAACCTTTTCACTATAGGTTCTATTTACTAAAAGTTTACTTTTGGTTTATATTTGATTAAATTTGATATCTATAATAATATTTATAAATAAATATTAATTATTTTAATACCTACAGACATCGATGTTTCATGCTAACGCAATCTTCAGTGCAGGAATCTAATTCCCAACGGTCAGCGGGCGCGAACCCCGAACACAAATCGCCACTGATTTGTAGTCAAGACTCTTAACCCCTCGGCCATAGTGAACTAGTTATTAATTAGGGAGGAATTTAACTTGGTAAATAGCGAATCGGCGGCTAAATTTACCCAAGCAGTTTAGAGTGATCTACGAATGTATTCGGATCGTGCATTTCGCTATTAGTACTGCTGGTTATTAAAGTCACTCAGAGTGCCCGGCCTTTGGTGAAGGGGGCTTATTATAATATTTATAAATAAATATTAATTATTTATTACCTACAGACATATATATATATATATATATATATATATATATATATATATATATATATATATATATATATGGTAAATGAAAAAAAGAAAAGCAACACTGCTATTTATGTATTCATCAACGTTTCGTCTTTATTTTAAGACTTCTTCGGCATGATTGATTTGAAGAAGTAATACACTGAAAAAGTCTGGTTCGTTTGTGACGTTATTAGTATGTTTTTGTTCGTTTTT
The DNA here is from genome assembly GCA_963556195.1 of Sepiola atlantica. NCBI lineage: Eukaryota > Metazoa > Mollusca > Cephalopoda > Sepiida > Sepiolidae > Sepiola > Sepiola atlantica. Next base: position 3,390,576 of record OY744547.1, read on the forward strand.
GGAACAATTTAATATGTGTACTGCATCTATGAAATAGACTGGGTGTTTGTTTTTATTCAAACGAAAACATAATTGTAAGAATTAAAAAAAAAACGTGGTGCGACACGTGACGTGAAAGAATTTTTTTTTTCGAACAAAACATATCCGTTAGAATTTGAAATGTGTAATATGTTTATGAAATGAAATAGGTGTTTTTATTTATTTATTTATTTTGATTTTGTTGTGTTTTTTATTTATTTTATTATCAATATTTTGTGCGAAGTTTTGTAGCGTAAATTTCTAAATCAATCATCCCGAACAAGTCTTAAAATAAAGACGAAACGTTGATCAATACATAAAAAATATTTTGGTTTTCCTTTTTTCATTTTCCATTACGCTGGAATATTATTTTTGTTTATTATCCATATATATATATATATATATATATATATATATATATATATATTATTATTAAAAATAACCGACAATTTTTGTCTGGTTGTTTTAGTGTTGATCCCTTCAATTTTCCGGATTAAAATCTTAATCTCGGAAGGAAATTGGCTGATGAAACTGCCGTAATGTACATGTTGGTCCAGAGCACTTTCTGACCCGTCTGGGTCCATCGTCAGTGGAATAATACTAAAATCATAGAATATCGTAGACAATACTAAAATCCTATAACATAATACTAATACACAAAAACTCCACATACTAGAAGCTTTACTCAGTAAAACTAAAAAACCTGCTAGTAACAAGATTAATTTTAACACTAGTACTAATATACTTAAATGCTTATAATACCTAATAAACATAGTTAAATTTTCCCGCCATAATTAATTATAAATCTCACTCCAGGTCTTTACCTGTTTGTCATTATTCCACTGACGATGGACCAGACGGGTCAGAAAGTACTCTGGACCAACATGTACATTACGGCAGTTTCATCAGCCAATTTTCTTCCGAGATTAAGATTTTAATCCGGAAAATTGAAGGGATCAACACTAAAATAACCAGACAAAAATTGTCGGTTATTTTTAATGATACGTGTCTTAAAGAAAAAATGCTGCCTCGATACACACACACATATATATATATATATATATATATATATATATATATATATATATATATATATATATATATATATATATATATATATATATATATATATTATAATTCAGTAGAATAAAATATTTATGACATATTTAATATTTTGAAATGATCATACTCTAGAAAAATTCAACATGGACAATATTTGTCCTTGTGTACATATGTTTACGAAATTTCAATTTATTATCACATCGATAGCAAGGTAGAAAAGTGACAATTTAATCTAGTGTGCCGAAGCTTGAACAGCATATAATATGATTCAATACAAATAAAATGAATAAAGCCCATAAAATTAATAACATGACTTCTCCTGAATCTAGATGTAATTGCTTGGATAGAAAGTCTTGTCCATTACAAAATAATTGCATTCAGGATAATGTTGTATGTATAATTGAGCAAAATATTAACTAACAGGAATATTGATATTTGCAACAATAATAATAACACTAACACTGCTGCTATTAGTAATACTGATAGATACTTAAAAATTAAAAACACTACGCCTGACCTTATAAAGCCAAAAATTTCGAAACATAAACACACATTGAACTTCCGGTTTCCTTTCTTCTTTCTATTCTTATTTACTTTTTTGTTTAACTTTGATCTACTCAAATAAGATATACTGCCACTGGGACATAAGCAGAAACTGTGATAGCAGCCATATTTATAGATACCAACCTAAGTGGGGAGTTGGGAAAAAAAATGTTTGGTCGCATTAAATTTCAATGTCTGATTTTTTGTACGATCGGGGAAGCAGGTAGCAGGAAGAGAATTCCAAAGAGAAGCGGTAATTTTAATTTTTTTCTTTTTTTTATTTCAGTTTTTTTTGTTTTCGATATATTCCTTTTCTTTAACTTTCCTCCAATCGTTCTTTCATTTATTCGCCTATTTCTTCGACTTGAACAGTTTTCCTTGGATGGTAACTGTTGTGGTGGCAACCACTCATTTGCATATACGAATAACGTTACACTATAAATGGCAAGCCTAGGTTGGCCTTAGTGTGTGTTACCTAAATGCCACCGGAAGTGACGCCGAAGAGCGTACATGTCCTCCCACCAAGACTCTGTGACTCGACACCTTCATTTGTACATACTGTAACTATACCTTTTCTTTAATACACTTATTATTGCATTCTCCTTGTTGTTTGCGTCTTCATTGTATTCCTCACTAATTATTGTTCAACCTTGCAACCACAACAGTAACCATTCCTCTTTTATGGTAAGCATCCCTCTATTCAGGTAATAACGCCTAAGCTAACTTTGATCTACTCAAATAAGATATACTGCCACTGGGACATAAGCCGGAACTGTGATAGCAGCCATATTTATAGATACCAAAGTGGGGAGTTGGGAAAAAAATGTTTGGTCGCATTAAATTTCAATGTCTGAATTTTTGTACGATCGGGGAAACAGGTAGCAGGAAGAGAATTCCAAAGGGAAGCGGTCATTTTAATTTTTTTCTCTTTTTATTTCAGTTTTTTTTTGTTTTCGATATATTCCTTTTCTTTAACTTCCCGCCAATCCTTCTTTCATTTATTCGCCTATTTCTTCGACCTGAGCAGTTTTCCTTGATTGGTAACCATTCCTCTTTTATGGTAAGCATCCCTCTATTCAGGTAATAACGCCTTATCTACATCTTTGCCACACAAGAAAACGTACTAAACGTCTGAATTTTTGTACGATCGGGGAAACAGGTAGCAGGAAGAGAATTCCAAAGGGAAGCGGTAATTTTAATTTTTTTCTCTTTTTATTTCAGTTTTGTTTTTGTTTTCGATATATTCTTTTTCTTTAACTTTCCTCCAATCGTTCTTTCATTTATTCGCCTATTTCTTCGACCTGAACAGTTTTCCTTGGATGGTAACCATTCCTCTTTTATGGTAACCATTCCTCTTTTATGGTAACCATTCCTCTTTTATGGTAACCATCCCTCTATTCAGGTAATAACGCCTAACCCTACACCGTTGCCACACAAGAAAACGTACTAAACGCTAAGATTTACACGATCTTGCTGACTCTTCAAATAACGAAATAATATAAAACAGGTGAGATTTTCCCATAAAAACGACGGATGTTTGATTTCTATTCCTACATTAAAGATACAAATAAATGCTAGTGTATAGCAACCGAAATAATTTACTGTTAAATCTAAAAAAAAATATATTTTAGAGACATTTATCTTTTGTTTGCTATCAAGAAACTCTTTTTCTCCGCAGACGTTTTCTTATTTTTACCGTTTTGTTTTCCTAAGACGCTTATATTTATTTAATCAAGGTATTTTTGTCGCCGCCACCTGTTGCTCCAAAAATATATATTCATGAAAGCTAAGTCTAACTCTAACCATTACCTTAACCCTAACTCTAACTCAAACTCTAACCTTAACATTTACCCTAACCCTAACTCTAACCCTAAACCTAAACCCTAACCGTTACCCTAACCCTAACCGTTACCATAACCCTAACCCTAACCATTACCCTAACCCTAACCCCTAACCCTAACCCTACCCCATAACCTCTAACCCTGACCCCTAACCCTTAACCCATAACTCCTAACCCTAACCTTAACCCTAACCTTAACCCTAACCCTAACCCTAACACTAAAACTAACATTAAAACTAACCTTAACTATAACCCTAACGCCTAACCCTAACCTTAAGCCCTAATTCTAACGCTAACCCTAACGCCTAACCTAATGCTAACCCTAACGCCTAACCCTAACCCTAACCCCTAACCTGTTTCTAAAAAAATATACATTAATGAAAGTTTTTGAAGAATTTCTTTCAATATCATTAGCGTATCAATAAATTGCAAGATTATAAGAAAACGTACCAGGAACAATATAAGTTCGTACATATAAGAGAGTTTTGATTCACTATATAAATGTTTTTGTTCGCCATATAAATATTTTGATTTACTATGTAAATGTTTTCGTTGGCCATATAAATGTTTTTTTTTGTCATATAAATATTTTGGTTCACCATATAAATGTTTTGGTTAGCCATATAAATGTTTTTGTTCGCCATATAAATATTTTGGTTTACCATATAAATATTTTCGTTGGCCATATAAATATTTTTGTTCGCCATATAAATATTTTGGTTCATCATATAAATGTTTTCGTTTGCCATATAAATGTTTTTGTTCGCCATATAAATATTTTGGTTTACCATATAAATGTTTTCGTTGGCCATATAAATGTTTTTTTTTTGTCAGATAAATATTTTGGTTCACCATATAAATGTTTTCGTTGGCCATATAAATGTTTTTGTTCGCCATATAAATATTTTGGTTTACCATATAAATGTTTTCGTTGGCCATATAAATGTTTTTGTTCGCCATATAAATATTTTGGTTCACCATATAAATGTTTTCGTTGGTCATATAAATATGTTCGTTCTCCATATAAATATTGTAGTACGTCATATAAATATAGTTCATCATATAAATTGTTTGGTTCGGCCATATAAATGTTTGGGTTTGTCATATAAATGTTTTAGTTCACCATATAAATATTTTGGTTCGCCGTATAACTATTGTGGTACGTCTTATAAATATTTAAGTTCGTCATATAAATTGTTTGGTTCGCCATATAAATGTTCTGGTTTTCCATATAAACGTGTTCGTTCGCTATATAAATGTTTCGATTAGTTATATAGATGTTTTCGTTCGCCGTACAAATATTTTGGTTCGCCATATGAATTTCTTGGTTAGCCATAAAATATTATAGTTCGCCATATAATTATTTTCGTTCGCTATATAAATTCTTTGGATTGTCATATTAATTCTTTTGTTTGCCCTATAGATGTTTCGATTCGGCATATAAATGCTTTCGTTCGCCATATAAATGTTTTCGTTCGCTATATAAAAGTTTCGGTTGGTTATATACATGTTTTCGTTCGTTACAAAAAAAAATTTTGTTCGCCATATAAATATTTTGGTTCGCAATGTAAGTACTTGGGTTTGTCATATAAATATTTTTTAGTTCGTCAAATAATTTTTTTTGGTTTGTCATATAAATGTTTCAGCTAGACATATAAATGTGTTAGTTCGCTATATAAAAATTTCGGTTGGTTAATTAGATTTTTCCGTTCGCCGTATAAATTTTTTGGTTCGCCATATAAATATTTTTGTTCGACATATACATCTTTTAGTTCGACATATAAATGTTTTCATTCACCATATAAATGTGTTCGTTCGCTATATAAACGTTTCGGTTGGTTATGTACATGTTTTTGTTCGCCATACAAAGTTTTTTCGTGCGCCATATAAATATTTTGCCTCGTCATATAAATATTCTGCTTTCTCGTATACATTCTTTGGTTCGTCAAATAATTGTTTCCGTTCGACATCTTAACCTGTTCGTTCGCCATAGAACTTTTTTCGGTTCGCCATGTGTGCGAAATATTGATTTTTATATTTTTAATCGATGTTATCGACATTCATATATAATCCTACTCAATATTGTATTTCGGATTTGTCATATTTAGAGGAATGCAGCGGATTTTTTTACTCTCGAAGTTATATTTTTCATACTAACCGGGAACATTTTTTTAATGAGACACACTCTTAGGTATTCACCGGAAAAATAGGAATACCACTAAAAGATGTACCAGTTTCGAATATAGAAACACGGCTCTAAATTGTTATGTTTGAAACAAAATCTTCGTGAAAACGATCACTCTTTTTATGCGTTCTCTACATGTTCGCAGTTTTATGTATTTGTATTAGAAACGAAGACTGAAAAGAAAAGAGTGCTTCGGCTGTTAACATAAACAGAAGATATCGCAATCTTTTCTGTTTACTTTGTACGAACTAATTGAAGATGAGAGATGACAAAAATAAAAAGGTTTGTGTTCTTTGTGAACTAAATATTTAACTAAATATTAACTAAATATTTAATTAAATATTAACTCAGTATTTAACTAAACATTTAAATAAATATTTAACTAAATATTTAACTAAATATTAACTAAATATTTAACTAAATATTAACTAAATATTAACTAAATATTAACTAACTATGTAACTAAATATTTAACTAAATATTAACTAAATATTTAACTAAATATTTAACTAAGTATTTCACTAAATATTTAACTAAATATTTAACAAAATATTTAACTAAATATCTTACAAAATATTAACTAAATATTAACTAAATATTTAACAAAATATTAACTAAATATTTAACTAAATATTTAACTAAATATTTAACTAAATATTTAACTAAATATTAACTAAATATTAACTAAATATTTAACTAAATGTTTAACTAAATATTTACTAAATATTTAACTAAATATTAACTAAATATTAACTAAATATTTAACTAAATATTAACTAAATATTTAACTAAATATTTAACTAAATATGTAACTAAATATGTAACTAAATATTAAACAAAATATTAACTAAATATTAACCAAATATTTTACTAAATATTAACTAAATATTAACTAAATATTTAACTAAATATTTAACTAAATATGTGGATTTGTTTTCAAACAAATACCTTTAATACTTGAATAACAATGAATATCATAATCTCTCTGTACCCTTTTTATTTGCTCTAAAACTTCGGACGCGTTAACCCCTCTAAACCTGATCTCGCAAGAAAAAAAACAGACAAATAAAGAATTGTGCACAGGCAAGGGAAGAAAAAAATGTTGTTTAGCTAAGAAGTAGTCATCGTAACGTTAGTATATGGATTATTTAAAACAGAGACAGTTCAGAAAAAAAAAAAAAAACTTAGCTTTTTTTTAAAATTTCGATTTGGTTTCATTGCGGTCTCCATTCCCGGGCGATGGCAGATTATCGCAGTCTTTTCTATAAATACTATTATGGTACGAATTCTTCAAAATTATATTATATATTCTTTGCTTCTTTTATTTCATCTCGTTTGACTCGTTGGTCTATTGGTCTCCATCAATTCGCTGTTTTCATACCTCATTGTGATACAGCTTCTTATTTCGGTAGCTTTTTTCAAGAACCGCAGGTTTGTGGAACTCTCTTCCTGCTGACTGTTTTCCTCCGGTCTTTTCAAGAGTAAGGTAAATAGGCATCTCCTATCGTTTTACTCATCATCTTTCGTTCTTGTTTGCTCCTTATGTCACGTGGCTAAATCCCTGGAGTGATTTTCGACTGGTAGAAAGGGATGAATAGTAGAAGTGCAGTAATAATTAGTCATGGTTGTCGTCTGCCGATTCGCGACTTCCCACCGAAATCAACAGTTGTAACTAATGACGGATAATCGTTGGGGATGGTAGCTGTAAGCTTGGTAACAAAATAAAGAGATCGTATCGAAACAGGTTAACAGAAGTGTGGTTGAGAGCAAGTCCCAATGTCCATGCCGCGCTCTAGTTGTGAGGAAGATTTTATAACAATCGACTGCCTTCTCTATTCGTTTGGCTAAGATCAAAGTGTAGTATCTGTTCCGATGGATACTGCACGCCTGTCCTGTGCAGTTCTAGGAGGTCCACCCTCCCAGGCTTCGCCTCCCCGCTTTGGGGAGGAGTAAGTTAATTGCTTACTGCTTGAGGCGCCCCTACCGGGAATGCCGACGGGGCTGCTCAGGCAATTTTTGATGGTCAGAGTGCTCACCTCTCGGGCGCTGGCTTTTCAACCCCCACTTTCCGACCCGAGCTTGGGTCACATCTTACTTGTGGGAGTAGGATAAAAACTGGCCTTGTGCCTAACTCCTGGAGAGGAGTAAATTACTCTCTATTCGTTTGGCTAAGATCAAAGTGTAGTATCTGTTCCGATGGATACTGCACGCCTGTCCTGTGCAGTTCTAGGAGGTCCACCCTCCCAGGCTTCGACTCCCCTCTTTGGGGAGGAGTAAGTTTATTGCTTACTGTCTGAGGCGCCCCTACCGGGGAATGCCGACGGGGCTGCCCAGGCAATTTTTAAATGGCCAGAGTGCTCACCTCTCGAGCGCTGGCTTTTCAACCCCCACTTGCTCGACCCGATCTTGGGTCACACCTTACTTGTGGGAGTAAGATAAAACTGGCCTTGTGCCTAACTCCGCGAGGAGTAAATAAAAATCGACTGCCTTCTCTATTCGTTTGGCTAAGATCAAAGTGTAGTATCTGTTCCGATGGATACTGCATCCCATAGACTTGTATTGTCTTGGCCTTCGGTGGGAGGTAGATAAATAACAATCGACTGCATTCTCGTATAAAAGGTTCGAAGTCATCGGGTTTCACCTTCCGGTCCACCCGTTTTTTCCATGTGAGTATCGCCACCTCTTTTTTCACAGAAGAGATATAATAAGAAAAGGTCACGTGTTACGGCTTTATCGAATAACAATTTGGTTCAATTAATAATTTAATCGCTAAACCATACCGTAATAATTACATTTAATTTTTAAAATCCTATTTCCTCGTGTATTAAAAGATTCAAAGTTTCTTACACCCAATAATTTTTTTAAATAGTTGTACATTGAACCTACTTTCATTTTTACACTTTAAATAAAAGAAACGAAAATAAAAAAAAGATTACAGCTGAGCATGAACACTTTCGGTTTTTGGGACGAACACATTTAATTAATCAAGTGATGCCGATTCAATCAACTCTAAGTTTGTGTTGGTTGTTTTGTTTTACGGCATATCAACCATTTTCAAGTTATTTGATGCCGAATCAGGTGATTTTGGTAAAAGGTTTTGTGCTTCAAGTTCTTTATATGTTCAAGTATTTATTCATGGTGTTTGGTTTGGTTGTTGTATGGCATATCAACCCTTTTCAAGTTATTTGATGCCGAATCAGGTGATTTTGGTAAAAGGTGTTGTGCTTCAAGTTCTTTATATGTTTAAGTATTTATTCATGGTGTTTGGTTGTTTTGTTTTACGGCCTATCAAGCCTTTTCAAGTTATTTGATGCCGAATCAAGTGATTTTGGTAAAAGTTTTTATGCTTCAAGTTCTTTATATATTCAAATATTTATTCATGGTGTTTGGTTTGGTTGTTTTGTTTTACGGCATATCACCCCTCCTCAGGCTATTTAATTTATTATTGCCAGTAAATTATACAGATTGATGCAGAAAGCACCGTGAAGTATTCACCTTTCTTTCTGGTTGTACTAATGAGTCACCATTATACAGACCCACAGGTAAATGATGAGACAACACCTTCAGGATTGGAGACGATAGTCGAAACTGGTCATAATTTGATTTTTTAAAATTTATTTTATTTTTTATCTCCCTCCCACAACGGTAAGATGTGACACAAGGTCGGAAAGTGGGATTGAAAAGCAAGCACCCTTGATGTTGAACACTGACCTATAAAAAATGCGTGAGCAGCCCCGTCGGCATTCCTTAGGCGATTAGCAATAAACTAAGCCCTTCGCAAAGGGTGTAAGGCAAAGCCTAGGAGGATGGACCTCTCAGAATTGCATAAGACAAACGCTAAGACCGACAGAAGACAAAACGGTACCGGTCTAAAAACCTTGTTACTTAATCACAAAATGTAACGTTTCCATTTTTTTTAACGTTACTAAAAGTTCCTTTTCATATATAAATGTTCGGCTATGGTTGTGAGTGTGTCATGTCAATAGTAATTTTTAGTATCTTTCCTTCTTTTTCTCATACAAATGTTTCATACATAATTTGCTTTTTATTTTCTTCGTTTCTGTCGTGATTCGTCATCTCTTTCATTGGCCGCCTTTTCGATTTCTTCTTCCTCGTCTCTGCGATCGTCATAGTGGTAGCTGTGCGCTGATATCTTCTTTCTTTCTATTCCCGTGTTTCTAGTATCACCAGTGTATCACCAGTGTATCACCAGTGTGTCTAAAGAGCAAATCTTTACATATATCGACAAAAGGGAGTCGAAGACAGATCTTTCGAGAGGTTCACGGGTTTTTAAAATTTTTTATCTTAATTAAAAAAAACAACGTTGCGGAGAGGCCGTCTCATCTTACTTTTAGTTACTTATTAACTTTCTTCTTATTAGAGGACAATTTCAAAACTAAATAGGCACGGGGGCAGGATTCGCCTTCGTCCTATATCGAGTCTTACTTTAACTCACGTTTCAGAGCGTATATTTTTCGCGTCTGCCATCGCTCGTTTCCATGGGCAAAACTTTCACGAACTCTCGTTTCCTTGTGCACTACAACAACAAGTGACATCATCGCGTCTCGATCTGTCTGCCCTTTTTTTCTCACCTTTATTGACCTCAATGCCTTGTTCCCTTAATCTTCAGTTCACCTGTCTGTTATTCACTCGTGGGGAACACAGATTCTTTTCCCCAAAGCTTGTGTCAGCCCGAAATGAACCTAGCTAAATAATTTCGACCGCAGTCCCGATTCGTACAAGCTGAACTACACGTTTCTGACATAGGAATAGGGCAACCCATAATATAACACTACTAGTGAGTACAAATAATAATAATAATAATAATAATAATAATAATAATAATAATAATAATAATAATGCAAACATATTTGTCAGCTGCTATTAGACAAAAATATATTTTCATAACGAGAGAGATTTTTCGTGGTTAACGTATTCTAGCTAATGTAAGAAGTATCATCACATTGTTACTACGATCTTCCTGTTCCCTCAATGCTCGAATCATCGATTCATAAAAGCAGATGACTATTTTGGCTGACTACTGTATTAATATCTTTGGAGGATGCAACGTTATGCATATAAATCTCATCCTCGTCGTCGCAGGCAACGTGTGCATCGTGCTATATCAATTGGGGATGAAGCAATCAAATCCATGAAGAGGTTATGTATAAACCATGAGTTAATCGTTTAGGAGAAAATCATTTGGAATATGTTATGCTCTTAAGTGCTGCATTCCTTCGACGACGACAAGATGTCGGATGAGGGGGGGGGGGTAGGGGTTAGGTTAGGTAAATGAAAACGGAAAAACTGTGGAAGTGGAAGATTGCGATATAACGATGGGGTTGCAAGGAGGATAGGAGAAGAAGAAGAAGAAGAAAAAGAAGAAAAAAAGAAGAAAAAGAAGAAGAAGGAGAAGAAGGAGAAGGAGAGGAAAAGAAGATAATGATGATGAGAAGATTATATTTATTTAATCAAGGTATTTTTGTCGCCGCCACCTGCTGCTCCAAAAATATATATTCATGAAAGCTAAGTCTAACTCTAACCATTACCTTAACCCTAACTCTAACCTTAACATTTACCCTAACCCTAACTCTAACCCTAAACCTAAACCCTAACCGTTACCCTAACCCTAACCGTTACCATAACCCTAACCCTAACCATTACCCTAACCCTAACCCCTAACCCTAACCCTAACCCTACCCCATAACCTCTAACCCTGACCCCTAACCCTTAACCCATAACTCCTAACCCTAACCTTAACCCTAACCGTAACCCTAACCCTAACACTAACACTAACATTAAGACTAACCTTAACCCTAACGCCTAACCCTAACCTTAAGCCCTAATTCTAACGCTAACCCTAACGCCTAACCCTAATGCTAACCCTAACGCCTAACCCTAACCCCTAACCTGTTTCTAAAAAAATATACATTAATGAAAGTTTTTGAAGAATTTCTTTCAATATCATTAGCGTATCAATAAATTGCAAGATTATAAGAAAACGTACCAGGAACAATATAAGTTCGTACATATAAGAGAGTTTTGATTCACTATATAAATGTTTTTGTTCGCCATATAAATATTTTGGTTTACTATGTAAATGTTTTCGTTGGCCATATAAATGTTTTTTTTTTGTCATATAAATATTTTGGTTCACCATATAAATGTTTTGGTTAGCCATATAAATGTTTTTGTTCGCCATATAAATATTTTGGTTCACCATATAAATGTTTTGGTTGGCCATATAAATGTTTTTGTTCGCCATATAAATATTTTGGTTCATCGTATAAATGTTTTCGTTTGCCATATAAATGTTTTTGTTCGCCATATAAATATTCTGGTTTACCATATAAATGTTTTCGTTGGCCATATAAATGTTTTTTTTTGTCATATAAATATTTTGGTTCACCATATAAATGTTTTCGTTGGCCATATAAATGTTTTTGTTCGCCATATAAATATTTTGGTTTACCATATAAATGTTTTCGTTGGCCATATAAATGTTTTTGTTCGCCATATAAATATTTTGGTTCACCATATAAATGTTTTCGTTGGTCATATAAATATTTTCGTTCTCCATATAAATATTGTAGTACGTCATATAAATATAGTTCATCATATAAATTGTTTGGTTCGGCCATATAAATGTTTGGGTTTGCCATATAAATGTTTTAGTTCACCATATAAGTATTTTAGTTCACCATATAAATATTTTGGTTCGCCGTATAACTATTGTGGTACGTCATATAAATATTTAAGTTCGTCATATAAATTGTTTGGTTCGCCATATAAATGTTCTGTTTTGCCATATAAACGTGTTCGTTCGCTATATAAATGTTTCGATTAGTTATATAGATGTTTTCGTTCGCCGTACAAATATTTTGGTTCGCCGTATGAATTTCTTGGTTAGCCATAAAATATTATAGTTCGCCATATAATTATTTTGGTTCGCTATATAAATTCTTTGGATTGTCATATTAATTCTTTTGTTTGCCCTATAGATGTTTCTATTCGGCATATAAATGCTTTCGTTCGCCATATAAATGTTTTCGTTCGCTATATAAAAGTTTCGGTTGGTTATCTACATGTTTTCGTTCGTTACAAAAAAAATTTTGTTCGCCATATAAATATTTTGGTTCGCAATGTAAGTACTTGGGTTTGTCATATCAATATTTTAGTTCGTCAAATAAATTTTTTTGGTTTGTCATATAAATGTTTCAGCTAGACATATAAATGTGTTAGTTCGCTATATAAAATTTTCGGTTGGTTAATTAGATTTTTCCGTTCGCCGTACAAATTTTTTGGTTCGCCATATAAATATTTTTGTTCGACATATAAATCTTTTGGTTCGACATATAAATGTTTTCATTCACCATATAAATGTGTTCGTTCGCTATATAAACGTTTCGGTTGGTTATAGACATATTTTTGTTCGCCATACAAAGTTTTTTCGTGCGCCATATAAATATTTTGCCTCGTCATATAAATATTCTGCTTTCTCGTATACATTCTTTGGTTCGTCAAATAATTGTTTCCGTTCGACATCTTAACCTATTCGTTCGCCATATAACTTTTTCGGTTCGCCATGTGTGCGAAATATTGATTTTTATATTTTTAATCGATGTTATCGACATTCATATATTATCCTAATCAATATTGTATTTCGGATTTGTCATATTTAGAGGAATGCAGCGGATTTTTTTACTCTCGAAGTTATATTTTTCATACTAACCGGGAACATTTTTTTAATGAGACACACTCTTAGGTATTCACCGGAAAAATAGGAATACCACTAAAAGATGTACCAGTTTCGAATATAGAAACACGGCTCTAAATTGTTATGTTTGAAACAAAATCTTCGTGAAAACGATCACTCTTTTTATGCGTTCTCTACATGTTCGCAGTTTTATGTATTTGTATTAGAAACGAAGACTGAAAAGAAAAGAGTGCTTCGGCTGTTAACATAAACAGAAGATATCGCAATATTTTCTGTTTACTTTGTACGAACTAATTGAAGACGAGAGATGACAAAAATAAAAAGGTTTGTTTTCTTTGTGAACTAAATATTTAACTAAATATTAACTAAATATTTAACTAAATATTTAAATAAATATTTAACTAAATATTTAAATAAATATTTAACTAAATATTTAACAAAATATTAACTAAATATTAACTAAATATTTAACTAAATATTAACTAAATATTGAACTAAATATTTAACAAAATATTAACTAAATATTTAACTAAATATTAACTAAATATTTAACTAAATATTAACTCAATATTTAACTACACATTTAACTAAATATTTAACTAAATATTTAACTAAATATTAACTAAATATTTAACTAAATATTAACTAAATATTAACTAAATATTAACTAACTATGTAACTAAATATTTAACTAAATATTAACTAAATATTAACTAAATATTAACTAAATATTTAACTAAATGTTTAACTAAATATTTACTAAATATTTAACTAAATATTAACTAAATATTAACTAAATATTTAACTAAATATTAACTAAATATTAAACTAAATATTTAACTTAATATGTAACTAAATATGTAACTAAATATTAAACAAAATATTAACTAAATATTAACCAAATATTTTACTAAATATTAACTAAATATTAACTAAATATTTAACTAAATATTTAACTAAACATTTAACTAAATATTTAACTAAATATGTGGATTTGTTTTCAAACAAATACCTTTAATACTTGAATAACAATGAATATCATAATCTCTCTATTTTCTTTTTTATTTGCTCTCAAACTTCGGACGCGTTAATCCCTCTAAACCTGATCTCGCAGAATAATAGCTAGAAAAAAAGACAGACAAATAAAGAATTGTGCACAGGCAAGGGAAGAAAAAAATGTTGTTTAGCTAAGAAGTAGTCATCGTAACGTTAGTATATGGATTATTTAAAACAGAGACAGTTCAGAAATAAAAAAAGAAACTTAGCTTTTTTTTTAAATTTCGATTTGGTTTCATTGCGGTCTCCATTCCCGGGCGATGGCAGATTATCGCAGTCTTTTCTATAAATACTATTATGGTACGAATTCTTCAAAATTATATCATCTATTCTTTGCTTCTTTTATTCCATCTCGGTTGACTCGTTGGTCTAGTGGTCTCCATCAATTCGCTGTTTTCATACTTCATTGTGATACAGCTTTTTATTTCGGTAGCTTTTTTCAAGAACCGCAGGTTTGTGGAACTCTCTTCCTGCTGACTGTTTTCCTCCGGTCTTTTCAAGAGTAAGGTAAATAGGCATCTCCTATCGTTTTACTGATCATCTTTCGTTCTTGTTTGCTCCTTACGTCACGTGGCTAAATCCCTGATCTGGAGTGATTTTCGACTGGTAGAAAGGGATGAATAGTAGAAGTGCAGTCATAATTAGTCAAGGTTGTCGTCTGCCGATTCGCGACTTCCCACCGAATACAACAGTTGTAACTAATGACGGATAATCGTTGGGGGATGGTAGCTGTAAGCTTGGTAACAAAATAAAGAGATCGTATCGGAACAGGTTAACAGAGGTGTGGCTGAGAGCAAGTCCCAATGTCCATGCCGCGCTCTAGTTGTGAGGAAGATTTTATAACAATCGACTGCCTTCTCTATTCGTTTGGCTAAGATCAAAGTGTAGTATCTGTTCCGATGGATACTGCACGCCTGTCCTGTGCAGTTCTAGGAGGTCCACCCTCCCAGGCTTCGACTCCCCTCTTTGGGGAGGAGTAAGTTTATTGCTTACTGTCTGAGGCGCCCCTACCGGGGAATGCCGACGGGGCTGCCCAGGCAATTTTTAAATGGCCAGAGTGCTCACCTCTCGAGCGCTGGCTTTTCAACCCCCACTTGCTCGACCCGATCTTGGGTCACACCTTACTTGTGGGAGTAAGATAAAACTGGCCTTGTGCCTAACTCCGCGAGGAGTAAATAAAAATCGACTGCCTTCTCTATTCGTTTGGCTAAGATCAAAGTGTAGTATCTGTTCCGATGGATACTGCATCCCATAGACTTGTATTGTCTTGGCCTTCGGTGGGAGGTAGATAAATAACAATCGACTGCATTCTCGTATAAAAGGTTCGAAGTCATCCGGTTTCACCTTCCGGCCCACCCGTTTTGTCCGAGTGAGTATCGCCACCTTTTTTTTTCACAGAAGAGATATGATAAAAAAAGGTCACGTGTTACGGCTTTATCGAATAACAATTTGGTTCAATTAATAATTTAATCGCTAAACCATACCGTAATAATTACATTTAATTTTAAAAATCCTATTTCCTCGTGTATTAAAAGATTCAAATTTTCTTACATCCAATAATTTTTTTAAATACTTGTACATTGAACCTACTTTAATTTTTACACTTTAAATAAAAGAAACGAAAATAAAAA
Organism: Sepiola atlantica; assembly: GCA_963556195.1. NCBI lineage: Eukaryota > Metazoa > Mollusca > Cephalopoda > Sepiida > Sepiolidae > Sepiola > Sepiola atlantica. Next base: position 3,406,628 of record OY744547.1, read on the forward strand.
GAAGATTACAGCTGAGCATGAACACTTTCGGCTTTTGGGACAGAACACATTTAATTAATCAAGTGATGCCGATTCAACCAACTCTAAGTTTGTATTGGTTGTTTTGTTTTACGGCATATCAACCCTTTTCAAGTAATTTGATGCCAAATCAGGTGATTTTGGTAAAAGGTTTTGTGCTTCAAGTTCTTTATATGTAGTTATTCATGGTGTTTGGTTGTTATTCATGGTGTTTGGTAGTTATTCATGGTGTTTGGTTGTTTTGTTTTACGGCCTATCAAGCCTTTTCAAGTTATTTGATGCCGAATCAAGTGATTTTGGTAAAAGTTTTTATGCTTCAAGTTCTTTATATATTCAAATATTTATTCATGGTGTTTGGTTTGGTTGTTTTGTTTTACGGCATATCACCCCTCCTCAGGCTATTTAATTTATTATTGCCAGTAAATTATACAGATTGATGCAGAAAGCACCGTGAAGTATTCACCTTTCTTTCTGGTTGTACTAATGAGTCACCATTATACAGACCCACAGGTAAATGATGAGACAACACCTTCAGGATTGGAGACGATAGTCGAAACTGGTCATAATTTGATTTTTTAAAATTTATTTTATTTTTTATCTCCCTCCCACAACGGTAAGATGTGACACAAGGTCGGAAAGTGGGATTGAAAAGCAAGCACCCTTGATGTTGAACACTGACCTATAAAAAATGCGTGAGCAGCCCCGTCGGCATTCCTTAGGCGATTAGCAATAAACTAAGCCCTTCTCAAAGGGTGTAAGGCAAAGCCTAGGAGGATGGACCTCTCAGAACTGCATAAGACAAACGCTAAGACCGACAGAAGACAAAACGGTACCGGTCTAAAAACCTTGTTACTTAATCACAAAATGTAACGTTTCCACTTTTTTTAACGTTACTAAAAGTTCCTTTTCATATATAAATGTTCGGCTATGGTTGTGAGTGTGTCATGTCAATAGTAATTTTTAGTATCTTTCCTTCTTTTTCTCATACAAATGTTTCATACATAATTTTCTTTTTATTTTCTTCGTTTCTGTCGTGATTCGTCATCTCTTTCATTGGCCGCCTTTTCGATTTCTTCTTCCTCGTCTCTGCGATCGTCATAGTGGTAGCTGTGCGCTGATATCTTCTTTCTTTCTATTCTCGTGTTTCTAGTATCACCAGTGTATCACCAGTGTATCACCAGTGTGTCTAAAGAGCAAATCTTTACATATATCGACAAAAGGGAGTCGAAGACAGATCTTTCGAGAGGTTCACGGGTTTTTAAAATTTTTTATCTTAATTAAAAAAAACAACGTTGCGGAGAGGCCGTCTCATCTTACTTTTGGTTACTTATTAACTTTCTTCTTATTAGAGGACAATTTCAAAACTAAACAGGCACGGGGGCAGGATTCGCCTTCGTCCTATACCGAGTCTTACTTTAACTCACGTTTCAGAGCGTATATTTTTCGCGTCTGCCATCGTTTTTTTCCATGGGCAAAACTTTCACGAACTCTCGTTTCCTTGTGCACTACAACAACAAGTGACATCATCGCGTCTCGATCTGTCTGCCCTTTTTTTCTCACCTTTATTGACCTCGATGCCTTGTTCCCTTAATCTTCAGTTCACCTGTCTGTTATTCACTCGTGGGGAAAACAGATTCTTTTCCCCAAAGCTTGTGTCAGCCCGAAATGAACCTAGCTAAATAATTTCGACCGCAGTCCCGATTCGTACTAGCTGAACTACACGTTTCTGACATAGGACATAGAGCAACCCATAATATAACACTCCTAGTGAGTACAAATAATAATAATAATAATAATAATAATAATAATAATAATGCAAACATATTTGTCAGCTGCTATTAGACAAAAATATATTTTCATAATGAGAGAGATTTTTCGTGGTTAACATATTCTAGCTAATGTAAGAAGTATCATCACATTGTTACTACGATCTTCCTGTTCCCTCAATGCTCGAATCATCGATTCATAAAAGCAGATGACTATTTTGGCTGACTACTGTATTAATATCTTTGGAGGATGCAACGTTATGCATATAAATCTCATCCTCGTCGTCGCAGGCAACGTGTGCATCGTGCTATATCAATTGGGGATGAAGCAATCAAATCCATGAAGAGGTTATGTATAAACCATGAGTTAATCGTTTAGGAGAAAATCATTTGGAATATGTTATGCTCTTAAGTGCTGCATTCCTTCGACGACGACAAGATGTCGGATGAGGGGGGTAGGGGTTGGGTTAGGTAAATGAAAACGGAAAAACTGTGGAAGTGGAAGATTGCGATATAACGATGGGGTTGCAAGGAAGATAGGAGAAGAAGAAGAAGAAGAAGAAGAAAAAGAAGAAAAGTACGAAAAAAAAGAAGAAGGAGAAGGAGAGGAAAAGAAGATAATGATGATGAGAAGATTATGAGGATGCTGATGGTGGTGATAATGATGTAGAAGAATAAATGGGCAAAAAAAATGATGATGATGATGATGCTGATGCTGATGCTGATGATGATGATGATGATGATGGAGAAGATGAAGAAGATGGGGGAAAAGTAGATACTGATGATCATGATGATGGAGAAGATGAAGAAGAAGATGGGAAACAAGTAGATACTGATGATCATGATGATGGAGAAGATGAAGAAGAAGATCGGGGAAAAAGTAGATACTGATGATGATGATGATGGAGAAGATGATGGAGAAGATGGGGAAAGAAGTAGATACTGATGATCATGATGATGGAGAAGATGAAGAAGAAGATGGGGAAAAAGTAGATACTGATGATCATGATGATTGAGAAGATGAAGAAAAAGATGGGGAAAAAGTAGATACTGATGATCATGATGATGGAGAAGATGAAGAAAAAGATGGGGAAAAAGTAGATACTGATGATCATGATGATGGAGAAGATGAAGAAGAAGATGGGGAAAAAGTAGATACTGATGATCATGATGATAGTGAAGATGAAGAAGAAGATGGGGAAAAAGTAGATACTGATGATCATGATGATGGAGAAGATGAAGAAGAAGATGGGGAAAAAAGTAGATACTGATGATCATGATGATGGAGAAGATGAAGAAGAAGATGGGGAAAAAGTAGATACTGATGATCATGATGATGGAGAAGATGAAGAAGAAGATGGGGAAAAAGTAGATACTGATGATCATGATGATGGAGAAGATGAAGAAGAAAATGGGGAAAAAGTAGATACTGATGATCATGATGATGGAGAAGATGAAGAAGAAGATGGGGAAAAAGTAGATACTGATGATCATGATGATAGAGAAGATGAAGAAGAAGATGGGGAAAAAGTAGATACTGATGATCATGATGATGGAGAAGATGAAGAAGAAGATGGGGAAAAAGTAGATACTGATGATCATGATGATGGAGAAGATGAAGAAGAAGATGAGGAAAAAGTAGATACTGATGATCATGATGATGGAGCAGATGAAGAAGAAGATGGGGAAAAAAGTAGATACTGATGATCATGATGATGGAGAAGATGAAGAAGAAGATGGGGAAAGAAGTAGATACTGATGATCATGATGATGGAGAAGATGAAGAAGAAGATGGGGAAAAAGTAGATACTGATGATCATGATGATGGAGAAGATGAAGAAGAAGATGGGGAAAAAGTAGATACTGATGATCATGATGATGGAGAAGATGAAGAAGATGGGGAAAAAGTAGATACTGATGATCATGATGATGGAGAAGATGAAGAAGAAGATGGGGAAAAAGTAGATACTGATGATCATGATGATGGAGAAGATGAAGAAGAAGATGGGGAAAAAGTAGATACTGATGATCATGATGATGGAGAAGATGAAGAAAAAGATGGGGAAAAAGTAGATACTGATGATCATGATGATGGAGCAGATGAAGAAGAAGATGGGGAAAAAGTAGATACTGATGATCATGATGATGGAGAAGATGAAGAAGAAGATGGGGAAAAAAGTAGATACTGATGATCATGATGATGGAGAAGATGAAGAAGAAGATGGGGAAAAAGTAGATACTGATGATCATGATGATGGAGAAGATGAAGAAGAAGATGGGGAAAAAGTAGATACTGATGATCATGATGATGGAGAAGATGAAGAAGAAGATGGGGAAAAAGTAGATACTGATGATCATTATGATGGAGAAGATGAAGAAGAAGATGGGGAAAAAGTAGATACTGATGATCATGATGATAGTGAAGATGAAGAAGAAGATGGGGAAAAAGTAGATACTGATGATCATGATGATGGAGAAGATGAAGAAGAAGATGGGGAAAAAGTAGATACTGATGATCATGATGATAGTGAAGATGAAGAAGAAGATGGGGAAAAAGTAGATACTGATGATCATGATGATGGAGAAAATGAAGAAGAAGATGGGGAAAAAGTAGATACTGATGATCATGATGATGGAGAAGATGAAGAAGAAGATGAGGAAAAAAGTAGATACTGATGATCATGATGATGGAGAAGATGAAGAAGAAGATGAGAAAAAAGTAGATACTGATGATCATGATGATGGAGAAGATGAAGAAGAAGATGGAGGAAAAAGTAGATACTGATGATCATGATGATGGAGAAGATGAAGAAGAAGATGAGGAAAAAAGTAGATACTGATGATCATGATGATGGAGAAGATGAAGAAGAAGATGAGAAAAAAGTAGATACTGATGATCATGATGATGGAGAAGATGAAGAAGAAGATGAGAAAAAAGTAGATACTGATGATCATGATGATGGAGAAGATGAAGAAGAAGATGAGGAAAAAGTAGATACTGATGATCATGATGATAGAGAAGATGAAGAAGAAGATGGGGAAAAAGTAGATACTGATGATCATGATGATGGAGAAGATGAAGAAGAAGATGGGCAAAAAGTAGATACTGATGATCATGATGATGGAGAAGATGAAGAAGAAGATGGAGGAAAAAGTAGATACTGATGATCATGATGATAGAGAAGATGAAGAAGAAGATGGGGAAAAAGTAGATACTGATGATCATGATGATGGAGAAGATGAAGAAGAAGATGGGGAAAAAAGTAGATACTGATGATCATGATGATGGAGAAGATGAAGAAGAAGATGGGGAAAAAGTAGATACTGATGATCATGATGATTGAGAAGATGAAGAACAAAATGGGAAAAAGTAGATACTGATGATCATGATGATGGAGAAGATGAAGAAAAAGATGGGGAAACAAGTAGATACTGATGTTCATGATGATGGAGAAGATGAAGAAGAAAATGGGGAAACAAGTAGATACTGATGATCATGATGATGGAGATGATGAAGAAGAAGATGGGGAAAAAGTAGATACTGATGATCATGATCATGGAGAAGATGAAGAAGAAGATGAGAAAAAAGTAGATACTGATGATCATGATGATGGAGAATATGAAGAAGAAGATGGGGAAAAAGAAGTAAAACAGAAGAAGACGATGATTCTGATGGAAAAAGAAGATGGTGGATGTGGGAGCTAAGATAAACGTATACGATGATGATGATGATGATGATAATGATGATGATGATGATGATGATGATTATGATGAAGGAGAAGAAGATGGGTAAAAAAGTAAAAAAAGAAGTAGATGATGATGATGATGATGAAGATGATTATTAATATGATGGAGAAGAAGATGGGGAAAAGAAGTAAAATAGTAGTAGACGATGATGATGATGGTGCTGCTGCTGCTGATGATGATGGAGAAGACGTAGTACAATAAAGGTAGAAGGAGAAAACAGGGGAAAAAAGAAGATGAATAAGAAAAAGGAAGCAATAAATGTAGAATTCAAAAAAGATGGATGAAATATTAAGAAAAAGAAGGAAAACAGGAGGAGGAGGAGGAGGAGGAGGAGGAGGAGGAGGAGGAGGAAAATGAAGACAAAGTAAAAGATGAAGAATTAGAAAATGAAGAATGAAAATAAAAAAATAATTAGAAGAAATAATAAAAGAATACGAACAAATAAAATAAATAAAAAAAGAAAATAAATAAAAAAAAAGAAAATAATTAGAGAAAGAACAGAAGAAAAAGCGGGAGAGGAAAGTGGAGAATCAGAATAAAAGGTCAATTTTAGGAGGTATATCCTCCCAGGCTTTACCTTCTCTCTAAGAAAGGGGTTAGTTTATTGCTAATCGCCTGGGAGTACCGGGGAATGCCGACGGGGCTGTTAAGGCAATTTTTGGTAGGCCAGAATGCGCTCATCTTAGTGCGCTGACTTCTCAAAACCACACGTGACCTCATGTCTAACCTCCCCTTGAGGGGTGTAAATATCATATGACGAACTATGAACAGACAGAAGCAAAC
>OY744547.1:3417941-3443470 GCA_963556195.1 Sepiola atlantica
AAGTTATATACATTACAAATAGTCAAGTTATATACATTACAAATAGTCAAGTTATATACTTTACAAATAGTCAAGTTATATACTTTACAAATAGTCAAGTTATATACTTTACAAATAGTCAAGTTATATACTTTACAAATGGTCAAGTTATATACTTTACAAATGGTCAAGTTATATACTTTACAAATGGTCAAGTTATATACTTTACAAATAGTCAAGTTATATACTTTACAAATGGTCAAGTTATATACTTTACAAATGGTCAAGTTATATACTTTACAAATAGTCAAGTTATATACTTTACAAATGGTCAAGTTATATACTTTACAAATAGTCAAGTTATATACTTTACAAATAGTCAAGTTATATACTTTACAAATGGTCAAGTTATATACTTTACAAATGGTCAAGTTATATACTTTACAAATAGTCAAGTTATATACTTTACAAATGGTCAAGTTATATACTTTACAAATGGTCAAGTTATATACTTTACAAATAGTCAAGTTATATACTTTACAAATGGTCAAGTTATATACTTTACAAATAGTCAAGTTATATACTTTACAAATAGTCAAGTTATATACTTTACAAATGGTCAAGTTATATACTTTACAAATGGTCAAGTTATATACTTTACAAATAGTCAAGTTATATACTTTACAAATAGTCAAGTTATATACTTTACAAATAGTCAAGTTATATACTTTACAAATAGTCAAGTTATATACTTTACAAATGGTCAAGTTATATACTTTACAAATGGTCAAGTTATATACTTTACAAATAGTCAAGTTATATACTTTACAAATAGTCAAGTTATATACTTTACAAATAGTCAAGTTATATACATTACAAATAGTCAAGTTATATACTTTACAAATAGTCAAGTTATATACTTTACAAATAGTCAAGTTATATACTTTACAAACAGTCAAGTTATATACTTTACAAATAATCAAGTTATATACTTTACAAATAATCAAGTTATATACATTACAAATAGTCAAGTTATATACTTTACAAATAGTCAAGTTATATACTTTACAAATAGTCAAGTTATATACTTTACAAATAGTCAAGTTATATACTTTACAAATGGTCAAGTTATATACTTTACAAATGATCAAGTTATATACTTTACAAATAATCAAGTTATATACATTACAAATAGTCAAGTTATATACATTACAAATGATCAAGTTATATACATTACAAATAATCAAGTTATATACATTACAAATAGTCAAGTTATATACTTTACAAATGATCAAGTTATATACTTTACAAATAATCAAGTTATATACTTTACAAATGGTCAAGTTATATACTTTACAAATAATCAAGTTATATACATTACAAATGGTCAAGTTATATACATTACAAATAGTCAAGTTATATACTTTACAAATAGTCAAGTTATATACATTACAAATAGTCAAGTTATATACATTACAAATAGTCAAGTTATATACTTTACAAATGGTCAAGTTATATACTTTACAAATAATCAAGTTATATACTTTACAAATAATCAAGTTATATACTTTACAAATGATCAAGTTATATACTTTACAAATGGTCAAGTTATATACTTTACAAATAGTCAAGTTATATACTTTACAAATAGTCAAGTTATATACTTTACAAACAGTCAAGTTATATACTTTACAAATAATCAAGTTATATACTTTACAAATAGTCAAGTTATATACATTACAAATGGTCAAGTTATATACTTTACAAATGATCAAGTTATATACTTTACAAATAGTCAAGTTATATACATTACAAATAGTCAAGTTATATACTTTACAAATAGTCAAGTTATATACTTTACAAATGGTCAAGTTATATACTTTACAAATAGTCAAGTTATATACTTTACAAATAGTCAAGTTATATACTTTACAAATAGTCAAGTTATATACTTTACAAATAGTCAAGTTATATACTTTACAAATAGTCAAGTTATATACTTTACAAATAGTCAAGTTATATACTTTACAAATAGTCAAGTTATATACTTTACAAATAGTCAAGTTATATACTTTACAAATAGTCAAGTTATATACTTTACAAATAGTCAAGTTATATACTTTACAAATAGTCAAGTTATATACTTTACAAATAGTCAAGTTATATACTTTACAAATAGTCAAGTTATATACTTTACAAATGGTCAAGTTATATACTTTACAAATGATCAAGTTATATACTTTACAAATAATCAAGTTATATACATTACAAATAGTCAAGTTATATACTTTACAAATAGTCAAGTTATATACTTTACAAATAATCAAGTTATATACTTTACAAATAATCAAGTTATATACTTTACAAATAGTCAAGTTATATACTTTACAAATGGTCAAGTTATATACTTTACACATAGTCAAGTTATATACTTTACAAATAGTCAAGTTATATACTTTACAAATAGTCAAGTTATATACATTACAAATAGTCAAGTTATATACTTTACAAATAGTCAAGTTATATACTTTACAAATAGTCAAGTTATATACTTTACAAATAGTCAAGTTATATACATTACAAATGGTCAAGTTATATACTTTACAAATAGTCAAGTTATATACTTTACAAATAGTCAAGTTATATACATTACAAATAGTCAAGTTATATACTTTACAAATAGTCAAGTTATATACTTTACAAATAGTCAAGTTATATACATTACAAATAGTCAAGTTATATACTTTACAAATAGTCAAGTTATATACTTTACAAATAGTCAAGTTATATACTTTACAAATAGTCAAGTTATATACTTTACAAATGGTCAAGTTATATACTTTACAAATAGTCAAGTTATATACTTTACAAATAGTCAAGTTATATACTTTACAAATAGTCAAGTTATATACTTTACAAATAGTCAAGTTATATACTTTACAAATAGTCAAGTTATATACTTTACAAATAGTCAAGTTATATACTTTACAAATGGTCAAGTTATATACTTTACAAATAGTCAAGTTATATACTTTACAAATAGTCAAGTTATATACTTTACAAATAGTCAAGTTATATACTTTACAAATAGTCAAGTTATATACTTTACAAATGGTCAAGTTATATACTTTACAAATGATCAAGTTATATACTTTACAAATAATCAAGTTATATACATTACAAATGGTCAAGTTATATACTTTACAAATAGTCAAGTTATATACTTTACAAATGGTCAAGTTATATACTTTACACATAGTCAAGTTATATACTTTACAAATAGTCAAGTTATATACTTTACAAATAGTCAAGTTATATACATTACAAATAGTCAAGTTATATACTTTACAAATAGTCAAGTTATATACTTTACAAATAGTCAAGTTATATACTTTACAAATAGTCAAGTTATATACATTACAAATGGTCAAGTTATATACTTTACAAATAGTCAAGTTATATACTTTACAAATAGTCAAGTTATATACATTACAAATAGTCAAGTTATATACTTTACAAATAGTCAAGTTATATACTTTACAAATAGTCAATGTATATACATTACAAATAGTCAAGTTATATACTTTACAAATAGTCAAGTTATATACTTTACAAATAGTCAAGTTATATACTTTACAAATAGTCAAGTTATATACTTTACAAATGGTCAAGTTATATACTTTACAAATGATCAAGTTATATACTTTACAAATAATCAAGTTATATACATTACAAATAGTCAAGTTATATACTTTACAAATAGTCAAGTTATATACATTACAAATAGTCAAGTTATATACATTACAAATAGTCAAGTTATATACTTTACAAATAATCAAGTTATATACTTTACAAATAGTCAAGTTATATACTTTACAAACAGTCAAGTTATATACATTACAAATAGTCAAGTTATATACTTTACAAATAGTCAAGTTATATACTTTACAAATAGTCAAGTTATATACTTTACAAATAGTCAAGTTATATACATTACAAATAGTCAAGTTATATACTTTACAAATAGTCAAGTTATATACATTACAAATAGTCAAGTTATATACATTACAAATAGTCAAGTTATATACTTTACAAATGGTCAAGTTATATACTTTACAAATAGTCAAGTTATATACTTTACAAATAGTCAAGTTATATACTTTACAAACAGTCAAGTTATATACTTTACAAATAATCAAGTTATATACTTTACAAATAGTCAAGTTATATACATTACAAATGGTCAAGTTATATACTTTACAAATGATCAAGTTATATACTTTACAAATAGTCAAGTTATATACATTACAAATAGTCAAGTTATATACATTACAAATAGTCAAGTTATATACTTTACAAATAGTCAAGTTATATACTTTACAAATAGTCAAGTTATATACTTTACAAATAGTCAAGTTATATACTTTACAAATGGTCAAGTTATATACTTTACAAATGATCAAGTTATATACTTTACAAATAATCAAGTTATATACATTACAAATAGTCAAGTTATATACTTTACAAATAGTCAAGTTATATACTTTACAAAAAATCAAGTTATATACTTTACAAATAATCAAGTTATATACTTTACAAATAGTCAAGTTATATACTTTACAAATAGTCAAGTTATATACTTTACAAATGGTCAAGTTATATACTTTACAAATAGTCAAGTTATATACTTTACAAATAGTCAAGTTATATACTTTACAAATAGTCAAGTTATATACTTTACAAATGGTCAAGTTATATACTTTACAAATAATCAAGTTATATACTTTACAAATAATCAAGTTATATACTTTACAAATAGTCAAGTTATATACTTTACAAATAGTCAAGTTATATACTTTACAAATAGTCAAGTTATATACTTTACAAATAGTCAAGTTATATACTTTACAAATAGTCAAGTTATATACTTTACAAATAGTCAAGTTATATACTTTACAAATAGTCAAGTTATATACTTTACAAATAGTCAAGTTATATACATTACAAATAGTCAAGTTATATACATTACAAATAGTCAAGTTATATACTTTACAAATGGTCAAGTTATATACTTTACAAATAATCAAGTTATATACTTTACAAATAGTCAAGTTATATACATTACAAATAGTCAAGTTATATACATTACAAATAGTCAAGTTATATACTTTACAAATAGTCAAGTTATATACTTTACAAATAGTCAAGTTATATACTTTACAAATAGTCAAGTTATATACTTTACAAATGGTCAAGTTATATACTTTACAAATGATCAAGTTATATACTTTACAAATAATCAAGTTATATACATTACAAATAGTCAAGTTATATACTTTACAAATAGTCAAGTTATATACTTTACAAATAATCAAGTTATATACTTTACAAATAATCAAGTTATATACTTTACAAATAGTCAAGTTATATACTTTACAAATAGTCAAGTTATATACTTTACAAATGGTCAAGTTATATACTTTACAAATAGTCAAGTTATATACATTACAAATAGTCAAGTTATATACTTTACAAATAATCAAGTTATATACTTTACAAATAATCAAGTTATATACATTACAAATAGTCAAGTTATATACTTTACAAATAGTCAAGTTATATACTTTACAAATAGTCAAGTTATATACTTTACAAATGGTCAAGTTATATACTTTACAAATAATCAAGTTATATACTTTACAAATGATCAAGTTATATACTTTACAAATAATCAAGTTATATACATTACAAATAGTCAAGTTATATACTTTACAAATAGTCAAGTTATATACTTTACAAATAATCAAGTTATATACTTTACAAATAATCAAGTTATATACTTTACAAATAGTCAAGTTATATACTTTACAAATAGTCAAGTTATATACTTTACAAATGGTCAAGTTATATACTTTACAAATAATCAAGTTATATACTTTACAAATAGTCAAGTTATATACTTTACAAATGGTCAAGTTATATACTTTACAAATGGTCAAGTTATATACTTTACAAATAGTCAAGTTATATACTTTACAAATAGTCAAGTTATATACTTTACAAATAGTCAAGTTATATACTTTACAAATGGTCAAGTTATATACTTTACAAATAATCAAGTTATATACTTTACAAATAATCAAGTTATATACTTTACAAATAGTCAAGTTATATACTTTACAAATAGTCAAGTTATATACTTTACAAATAGTCAAGTTATATACTTTACAAATAGTCAAGTTATATACATTACAAATAGTCAAGTTATATACTTTACAAATAGTCAAGTTATATACTTTACAAATAGTCAAGTTATATACTTTACAAATAGTCAAGTTATATACTTTACAAATAGTCAAGTTATATACTTTACAAATAATCAAGTTATATACTTTACAAATAGTCAAGTTATATACTTTACAAATGGTCAAGTTATATACTTTACAAATAGTCAAGTTATATACATTACAAATAGTCAAGTTATATACTTTACAAATAGTCAAGTTATATACTTTACAAATAGTCAAGTTATATACTTTACAAATAGTCAAGTTATATACATTACAAATAGTCAAGTTATATACTTTACAAATGGTCAAGTTATATACTTTACAAATGATCAAGTTATATACTTTACAAATAATCAAGTTATATACATTACAAATAGTCAAGTTATATACTTTACAAATAGTCAAGTTATATACTTTACAAATAATCAAGTTATATACTTTACAAATAATCAAGTTATATACTTTACAAATAATCAAGTTATATACTTTACAAATAATCAAGTTATATACTTTACAAATAGTCAAGTTATATACATTACAAATAGTCAAGTTATATACATTACAAATAGTCAAGTTATATACATTACAAATAATCAAGTTATATACTTTACAAATAATCAAGTTATATACTTTACAAATAGTCAAGTTATATACTTTACAAATAATCAAGTTATATACTTTACAAATAATCAAGTTATATACTTTACAAATAATCAAGTTATATACTTTACAAATAATCAAGTTATATACATTACAAATAGTCAAGTTATATACTTTACAAATAGTCAAGTTATATACATTACAAATAGTCAAGTTATATACTTTACAAATAGTCAAGTTATATACTTTACAAATAGTCAAGTTATATACTTTACAAATAATCAAGTTATATACTTTACAAATAGTCAAGTTATATACATTACAAATAGTCAAGTTATATACTTTACAAATAGTCAAGTTATATACTTTACAAATAGTCAAGTTATATACTTTACAATAGTCAAGTTATATACTTTACAAATTGTCAAGTTATATACTTTACAAATAGTCAAGTTATATACTTTACAAATAGTCAAGTTATATACTTTACAAATTGTCAAGTTATATACTTTACAATAGTCAAGTTATATACTTTACAAATAGTCAAGTTATATACTTTACAAATTGTCAAGTTATATACTTTACAAATAGTCAAGTTATATACTTTACAATAGTCAAGTTATATACTTTACAAATAGTCAAGTTATATACATTACAAATTGTCAAGTTATATACTTTACAAATGGTCAAGTTATATACTTTACAAATAGTCAAGTTATATACTTTACAAATAGTCAAGTTATATACTTTACAAATAATCAAGTTATATACTTTACAAATAGTCAAGTTATATACTTTACAAATAGTCAAGTTATATACTTTACAAATAGTCAAGTTATATACTTTACAAATAATCAAGTTATATACTTTACAAATAGTCAAGTTATATACTTTACAAATAGTCAAGTTATATACTTTACAAATAGTCAAGTTATATACTTTACAAATAGTCAAGTTATATACATTACAAATAGTCAAGTTATATACTTTACAAATAGTCAAGTTATATACTTTACAAATAGTCAAGTTATATACATTACAAATAGTCAAGTTATATACTTTACAAATAGTCAAGTTATATACTTTACAAATAGTCAAGTTATATACTTTACAAATAATCAAGTTATATACTTTACAAATGGTCAAGTTATATACTTTACACATAGTCAAGTTATATACATTACAAATAATCAAGTTATATACTTTACAAATAGTCAAGTTATATACATTACAAATAATCAAGTTATATACTTTACAAATAGTCAAGTTATATACTTTACAAATAATCAAGTTATATACTTTACAAATAGTCAAGTTATATACTTTACAAATAGTCAAGTTATATACATTACAAATAGTCAAGTTATATACTTTACAAATAATCAAGTTATATACATTACAAATAGTCAAGTTATATACTTTACAAATAGTCAAGTTATATACTTTACAAATAGTCAAGTTATATACTTTACAAATAGTCAAGTTATATACTTTACAAATAGTCAAGTTATATACTTTACAAATAATCAAGTTATATACATTACAAATAGTCAAGTTATATACTTTACAAATAGTCAAGTTATATACTGTACAAATGGTCAAGTTATATACTTTACAAATGGTCAAGTTATATACTTTACAAATGATCAAGTTATATACTTTACAAATGATCAAGTTATATACTTTACAAATAGTCAAGTTATATACTTTACAAATAGTCAAGTTATATACTTTACAAATAGTCAAGTTATATACATTACAAATAGTCAAGTTATATACTTTACAAATAGTCAAGTTATATACATTACAAATAGTCAAGTTATATACTTTACAAATAATCAAGTTATATACTTTACAAATAGTCAAGTTATATACTTTACAAATAGTCAAGTTATATACTTTACAAATAGTCAAGTTATATACTTTACAAATAGTCAAGTTATATACTTTACAAATAGTCAAGTTATATACTTTACAAATAGTCAAGTTATATACTTTACAAATAGTCAAGTTATATACATTACAAATAGTCAAGTTATATACTTTACAAATAATCAAGTTATATACATTACAAATAGTCAAGTTATATACTTTACAAATAGTCAAGTTATATACATTACAAATAGTCAAGTTATATACTTTACAAATAATCAAGTTATATACTTTACAAATAATCAAGTTATATACTTTACAAATAATCAAGTTATATACTTTACAAATAATCAAGTTATATACTTTACAAATAATCAAGTTATATACTTTACAAATAATCAAGTTATATACTTTACAAATAATCAAGTTATATACTTTACAAATAGTCAAGTTATATACATTACAAATAGTCAAGTTATATACATTACAAATAGTCAAGTTATATACATTACAAATAATCAAGTTATATACTTTACAAATAGTCAAGTTATATACTTTACAAATAGTCAAGTTATATACATTACAAATAGTCAAGTTATATACTTTACAAATAGTCAAGTTATATACATTACAAATAGTCAAGTTATATACTTTACAAATAATCAAGTTATATACTTTACAAATAGTCAAGTTATATACTTTACAAATAGTCAAGTTATATACATTACAAATAGTCAAGTTATATACTTTACAAATAATCAAGTTATATACTTTACAAATAATCAAGTTATATACTTTACAAATAGTCAAGTTATATACTTTACAAATAATCAAGTTATATACTTTACAAATAGTCAAGTTATATACTTTACAAATAGTCAAGTTATATACTTTACAATAGTCAAGTTATATACTTTACAAATTGTCAAGTTATATACTTTACAAATAGTCAAGTTATATACTTTACAAATAGTCAAGTTATATACTTTACAAATAATCAAGTTATATACTTTACAAATAATCAAGTTATATACTTTACAAATAGTCAAGTTATATACTTTACAAATAGTCAAGTTATATACTTTTAGTCAAGTTATATACTTTACAAATAGTCAAGTTATATACTTTACAAATAGTCAAGTTATATACTTTACAAATAGTCAAGTTATATACTTTACAAATAGTCAAGTTAAGTTATATACATTACAAATAGTCAAGTTATATACTTTACAAATAGTCAAGTTATATACTTTACAAATAGTCAAGTTATATACTTTACAAATAATCAAGTTATATACTTTACAAATAGTCAAGTTATATACTTTACAAATAGTCAAGTTATATACTTTACAAATAATCAAGTTATATACTTTACAAATAGTCAAGTTATATACTTTACAAATAGTCAAGTTATATACTTTACAAATAGTCAAGTTATATACTTTACAAATAGTCAAGTTATATACTTTACAAATAGTCAAGTTATATACTTTACAAATAGTCAAGTTATATACTTTACAAATAGTCAAGTTATATACTTTACAAATAGTCAAGTTATATACTTTACAAATAGTCAAGTTATATACTTTACAAATAATCAAGTTATATACTTTACAAATAATCAAGTTATATACTTTACAAATAATCAAGTTATATACATTACAAATAGTCAAGTTATATACTTTACAAATAATCAAGTTATATACTTTACAAATAATCAAGTTATATACTTTACAAATAATCAAGTTATATACTTTACAAATAGTCAAGTTATATACATTACAAATAGTCAAGTTATATACATTACAAATAGTCAAGTTATATACATTACAAATAATCAAGTTATATACTTTACAAATAATCAAGTTATATACTTTACAAATAGTCAAGTTATATACTTTACAAATAATCAAGTTATATACTTTACAAATAATCAAGTTATATACTTTACAAATAATCAAGTTATATACTTTACAAATAATCAAGTTATATACATTACAAATAGTCAAGTTATATACTTTACAAATAGTCAAGTTATATACATTACAAATAGTCAAGTTATATACTTTACAAATAGTCAAGTTATATACTTTACAAATAGTCAAGTTATATACTTTACAAATAATCAAGTTATATACTTTACAAATAGTCAAGTTATATACATTACAAATAGTCAAGTTATATACTTTACAAATAGTCAAGTTATATACTTTACAAATAGTCAAGTTATATACTTTACAATAGTCAAGTTATATACTTTACAAATTGTCAAGTTATATACTTTACAAATAGTCAAGTTATATACTTTACAAATAGTCAAGTTATATACTTTACAAATTGTCAAGTTATATACTTTACAATAGTCAAGTTATATACTTTACAAATAGTCAAGTTATATACTTTACAAATTGTCAAGTTATATACTTTACAAATAGTCAAGTTATATACTTTACAATAGTCAAGTTATATACTTTACAAATAGTCAAGTTATATACATTACAAATTGTCAAGTTATATACTTTACAAATGGTCAAGTTATATACTTTACAAATAGTCAAGTTATATACTTTACAAATAGTCAAGTTATATACTTTACAAATAATCAAGTTATATACTTTACAAATAGTCAAGTTATATACTTTACAAATAGTCAAGTTATATACTTTACAAATAGTCAAGTTATATACTTTACAAATAATCAAGTTATATACTTTACAAATAGTCAAGTTATATACTTTACAAATAGTCAAGTTATATACTTTACAAATAATCAAGTTATATACTTTACAAATAGTCAAGTTATATACTTTACAAATAGTCAAGTTATATACTTTACAAATAATCAAGTTATATACTTTACAAATAGTCAAGTTATATACATTACAAATAATCAAGTTATATACTTTACAAATAATCAAGTTATATACTTTACAAATAATCAAGTTATATACTTTACAAATAGTCAAGTTATATACTTTACAAATGGTCAAGTTATATACATTACAAATAATCAAGTTATATACTTTACAAATAGTCAAGTTATATACATTACAAATAATCAAGTTATATACTTTACAAATAGTCAAGTTATATACTTTACAAATAATCAAGTTATATACTTTACAAATGGTCAAGTTATATACTTTACAAATAGTCAAGTTATATACTTTACAAATAGTCAAGTTATATACTTTACAAATAATCAAGTTATATACATTACAAATAATCAAGTTATATACATTACAAATAATCAAGTTATATACTTTACAAATAGTCAAGTTATATACATTACAAATAATCAAGTTATATACTTTACAAATGGTCAAGTTATATACATTACAAATAATCAAGTTATATACTTTACAAATAATCAAGTTATATACATTACAAATAATCAAGTTATATACTTTACAAATAGTCAAGTTATATACTTTACAAATAGTCAAGTTATATACATTACAAATGGTCAAGTTATATACATTACAAATAATCAAGTTATATACTTTACAAATAATCAAGTTATATACATTACAAATAATCAAGTTATATACTTTACAAATAGTCAAGTTATATACTTTACAAATAATCAAGTTATATACTTTACAAATAATCAAGTTATATACTTTACAAATAGTCAAGTTATATACATTACAAATAGTCAAGTTATATACTTTACAAATAGTCAAGTTATATACTTTACAAATAATCAAGTTATATACTTTACAAATAGTCAAGTTATATACTTTACAAATAGTCAAGTTATATACATTACAAATGGTCAAGTTATATACTTTACAAATAATCAAGTTATATACATTACAAATAATCAAGTTATATACTTTACAAATAATCAAGTTATATACTTTACAAATAGTCAAGTTATATACTTTACAAATAGTCAAGTTATATACATTACAAATAGTCAAGTTATATACATTACAAATAATCAAGTTATATACTTTACAAATAATCAAGTTATATACTTTACAAATAATCAAGTTATATACTTTACAAATAGTCAAGTTATATACATTACAAATAATCAAGTTATATACTTTACAAATAATCAAGTTATATACATTACAAATAATCAAGTTATATACATTACAAATAATCAAGTTATATACTTTACAAATAATCAAGTTATATACTTTACAAATAGTCAAGTTATATACATTACAAATAGTCAAGTTATATACATTACAAATAATCAAGTTATATACTTTACAAATAATCAAGTTATATACTTTACAAATAGTCAAGTTATATACATTACAAATAGTCAAGTTATATACATTACAAATGGTCAAGTTATATACATTACAAATAGTCAAGTTATATACATTACAAATAATCAAGTTATATACTTTACAAATAGTCAAGTTATATACTTTACAAATAGTCAAGTTATATACATTACAAATAGTCAAGTTATATACATTACAAATGGTCAAGTTATATACATTACAAATAGTCAAGTTATATACATTACAAATAATCAAGTTATATACATTACAAATAGTCAAGTTATATACATTACAAATAGTCAAGTTATATACTTTACAAATAGTCAAGTTATATACTTTACAAATAATCAAGTTATATACTTTACAAATAATCAAGTTATATACTTTACAAATAGTCAAGTTATATACATTACAAATAGTCAAGTTATATACATTACAAATGGTCAAGTTATATACATTACAAATAGTCAAGTTATATACATTACAAATAATCAAGTTATATACTTTACAAATAGTCAAGTTATATACTTTACAAATAGTCAAGTTATATACTTTACAAATAGTCAAGTTATATACTTTACAAATGGTCAAGTTATATACTTTACAAATAGTCAAGTTATATACTTTACAAATAGTCAAGTTATATACTTTACAAATAATCAAGTTATATACATTACAAATAATCAAGTTATATACTTTACAAATGGTCAAGTTATATAATTTACAAAGAGTCAAGTTATATACTTTACAAATGGTCAAGTTATATACTTTACAAATGGTCAAGTTATATACTTTACAAATAGTCAAGTTATATACTTTACAAATAATCAAGTTATATACTTTACAAACAGTCAAGTTATATACTTTACAAATAGTCAAGTTATTTACTTTACAAATAGTCAAGTTATATACATTACAAATAATCAAGTTATATACTTTACAAATAGTCAAGTTATATACATTACAAATAGTCAAGTTATATACTTTACAAATAGTCAAGTTATATACATTACAAATAATCAAGTTATATACTTTACAAATAGTCAAGTTATATACTTTACAAATAGTCAAGTTATATACATTACAAATAATCAAGTTATATACTTTACAAATGGTCAAGTTATATACTTTACAAATAATCCAGTTATATACATTACAAATAATCAAGTTATATACTTTACAAATAGTCAAGTTATATACATTACAAATAGTCAAGTTATATACTTTACAAATAATCAAGTTATATACTTTACAAATAGTCAAGTTATATACTTTACAAATAGTCAAGTTATATACATTACAAATAATCAAGTTATATACATTACAAATAATCAAGTTATATACTTTACAAATAATCAAGTTATATACTTTACAAATAGTCAAGTTATATACATTACAAATAGTCAAGTTATATACTTTACAAATAATCAAGTTATATACTTTACAAATAGTCAAGTTATTTACTTTACAAATAGTCAAGTTATATACATTACAAATAATCAAGTTATATACTTTACAAATAGTCAAGTTATATACATTACAAATAGTCAAGTTATATACTTTACAAATAATCAAGTTATATACTTTACAAATAGTCAAGTTATATACTTTACAAATAGTCAAGTTATGTACATTACAAATAATCAAGTTATATACATTACAAATAATCAAGTTATATACTTTACAAATAGTCAAGTTATATACTTTACAAATAATCAAGTTATATACATTACAAATAATCAAGTTATATACTTTACAAATAGTCAAGTTATATACATTACAAATAGTCAAGTTATATACTTTACAAATAGTCAAGTTATATACTTTACAAATAGTCAAGTTATATACTTTACAAATGGTCAAGTTATATACTTTACAAATAGTCAAGTTATATACTTTACAAATAATCAAGTTATATACTTTACAAACAGTCAAGTTATATACTTTACAAATAATCAAGTTATATACTTTACAAATGGTCAAGTTATATACTTTACAAATAGTCAAGTTATATACTTTACAAATAATCAAGTTATATACTTTACAAACAGTCAAGTTATATACTTTACAAATAATCAAGTTATATACTTTACAAATGGTCAAGTTATATACTTTACAAATAGTCAAGTTATATACTTTACAAATAATCAAGTTATATACTTTACAAATAGTCAAGTTATATACTTTACAAATAGTCAAGTTATATACTTTACAAATAGTCAAGTTATATACTTTACAAACAGTCAAGTTATATACTTTACAAATAGTCAAGTTATATACTTTACAAATAGTCAAGTTATATACTTTACAAATAGTCAAGTTATATACTTTACAAATAGTCAAGTTATATACATTACAAATAGTCAAGTTATATACTTTACAAATAGTCAAGTTATATACTTTACAAATGGTCAAGTTATATACTTTACAAATAGTCAAGTTATATACTTTACAAATAGTCAAGTTATATACTTTACAAATAGTCAAGTTATATACTTTACAAATAGTCAAGTTATATACTTTACAAATGGTCAAGTTATATACTTTACAAATAGTCAAGTTATATACTTTACAAATAGTCAAGTTATATACTTTACAAACAGTCAAGTTATATACTTTACAAATAGTCAAGTTATATACTTTACAAATAGTCAAGTTATATACTTTACAAATGGTCAAGTTATATACTTTACAAATAATCAAGTTATATACTTTACAAATGGTCAAGTTATATACATTACAAATAGTCAAGTTATATACTTTACAAATGGTCAAGTTATATACTTTACAAATAGTCAAGTTATATACTTTACAAATGGTCAAGTTATATACTTTACAAATAGTCAAGTTATATACTTTACAAATGGTCAAGTTATATACATTACAAATAGTCAAGTTATATACTTTACAAATAGTCAAGTTATATACTTTACAAATAGTCAAGTTATATACTTTACAAATAGTCAAGTTATATACATTACAAATAGCCAAGTTATATACTTTACAAATGGTCAAGTTATATACATTACAAATGGTCAAGTTATATACTTTACAAATAGTCAAGTTATATACTTTACAAATGGTCAAGTTATATACTTTACAAATAATCAAGTTATATACTTTACAAATAATCAAGTTATATACATTACAAATGGTCAAGTTATATACATTACAAATGGTCAAGTTATATACTTTACAAATAGTCAAGTTATATACATTACAAATAGTCAAGTTATATACTTTACAAATAATCAAGTTATATACATTACAAATAGCCAAGTTATATACTTTACAAATGGTCAAGTTATATACTTTACAAATGGTCAAGTTATATACATTACAAATGGTCAAGTTATATACATTACAAATAGTCAAGTTATATACTTTACAAATGGTCAAGATATATACTTTACAAATGGTCAAGTTATATACATTACAAATGGTCAAGTTATATACTTTACAAATAGTCAAGTTATATACTTTACAAATGGTCAAGTTATATACTTTACAAATAGTCAAGTTATATACTTTACAAATAGTCAAGTTATATACTTTACAAATGGTCAAGTTATATACTTTACAAATAGTCAAGTTATATACTTTACAAATAGTCAAGTTATATACTTTACAAATGGTCAAGTTATATACATTACAAATGGTCAAGTTATATACTTTACAAATAGTCAAGTTATATACTTTACAAATAGTCAAGTTATATACTTTACAAATCGTCAAGTTATATACTTTACAAATAGTCAAGTTATATACTTTACAAATGATCAAGTTATATACTTTACAAATAGTCAAGTTATATACTTTACAAATGGTCAAGTTATATACTTTACAAATAGTCAAGTTATATACTTTACAAATAGTCAAGTTATATACTTTACACATAGTCAAGTTATATACTTTACAAATAGTCAAGTTATATACTTTACAAATAGTCAAGTTATATACTTTACAAATGGTCAAGTTATATACTTTACAAATAGTCAAGTTATATACTTTACAAATGGTCAAGTTATATACTTTACAAATAGTCAAGTTATATACTTTACACATAGTCAAGTTATATACTTTACAAATAATCAAGTTATATACTTTACAAATAGTCAAGTTATATACTTTACAAATAGTCAAGTTATATACTTTACAAATGGTCAAGTTATATACTTTACAAATAGTCAAGTTATATACTTTACAAATAGTCAAGTTATATACTTTACAAATGGTCAAGTTATATACTTTACACATAGTCAAGTTATATACTTTACAAATAGTCAAGTTATATACTTTACAAATGGTCAAGTTATATACTTTACAAATAGTCAAGTTATATACTTTACAAATGGTCAAGTTATATACTTTACAAATCGTCAAGTTATATACTTTACAAATAGTCAAGTTATATACTTTACACATAGTCAAGTTATATACTTTACAAATGGTCAAGTTATATACTTTACAAATAGTCAAGTTATATACTTTACAAATGGTCAAGTTATATACTTTACAAATAGTCAAGTTATATACTTTACAAATGGTCATGTTATATACTTTACAAATAGTCAAGTTATATACTTTACAAATGGTCAAGTTATATACTTTACAAATAGTCAAGTTATATACTTTACAAATGGTCAAGTTATATACTTTACAAATAGTCAAGTTATATACTTTACAAATGGTCAAGTTATATACTTTACAAATAGTCAAGTTATATACTTTACAAATAGTCAAGTTATATACTTTACAAATAGTCAAGTTATATACTTTACAAATGGTCAAGTTATATACTTTACAAATAGTCAAGTTATATATTTTACAAATAGTCAAGTTATATACTTTACAAATGGTCAAGTTATATACTTTACACATAGTCAAGTTATATACTTTACAAATGGTCAAGTTATATACTTTACAAATAGTCAAGTTATATACTTTACAAATGGTCAAGTTATATACTTTACAAATAGTCAAGTTATATACTTTACAAATGGTCAAGTTATATACTTTACAAATAGTCAAGTTATATACTTTACAAATAGTCAAGTTATATACTTTACACATAGTCAAGTTATATTCTTTACAAATGGTCAAGTTATATATTTTACAAATAGTCAAGTTATATACTTTACAAATAGTCAAGTTATATACTTTACAAATAGTCAAGTTATATACTTTACAAATGGTCAAGTTATATACTTTACAAATAATCAAGTTATATACTTTACAAATAGTCAAGTTATATACTTTACAAATAGTCAAGTTATATAATTTACAAATAGTCAAGTTATATACTTTACAAATGGTCAAGTTATATACTTTACAAATAGTCAAGTTATATACTTTACAAATAGTCAAGTTATATACTTTACAAATAGTCAAGTTATATACTTTACAAATGGTCAAGTTATATACTTTACAAATAATCAAGTTATATACTTTACAAATGGTCAAGTTATATACTTTACAAATAATCAAGTTATATACTTTACAAATAGTCAAGTTATATACTTTACAAATAGTCAAGTTATATACTTTACAAATAGTCAAGTTATATACTTTACAAATGGTCAAGTTATTTACTTTACAAATAGTCAAGTTATATACTTTACAAATAGTCAAGTTATATACTTTACAAATGGTCAAGTTATATACTTTACAAATAGTCAAGTTATATACTTTACAAATAATCAAGTTATATACTTTACAAATGGTCAAGTTATATACTTTACAAATGGTCAAGTTATATACTTTACAAATAGTCAAGTTATATACTTTACAAATAGTCAAGTTATATACTTTACAAATGGTCAAGTTATATACTTTACAAATAGTCAAGTTATATACTTTACAAATAGTCAAGTTATATACTTTACAAATAGTCAAGTTATATACTTTACAAATAGTCAAGTTATATAATTTACAAATAGTCAAGTTATATACTTTACAAATGGTCAAGTTATATACTTTACAAATGGTCAAGTTATATACTTTACAAATAGTCAAGTTATATACTTTACAAATAGTCAAGTTATATACTTTACAAATAGTCAAGTTATATAATTTACAAATAGTCAAGTTATATACTTTACAAATGGTCAAGTTATATACTTTACAAATGGTCAAGTTATATACTTTACAAATAGTCAAGTTATATACTTTACAAATAGTCAAGTTATATACTTTACAAATAGTCAAGTTATATACTTTACAAATGGTCAAGTTATATACTTTACAAATAGTCAAGTTATATACTTTACAAATAGTCAAGTTATATACTTTACAAATAGTCAAGTTATATAATTTACAAATAGTCAAGTTATATACTTTACAAATGGTCAAGTTATATACTTTACAAATAGTCAAGTTATATACTTTACAAATAGTCAAGTTATATACTTTACAAATAGTCAAGTTATATACTTTACAAATGGTCAAGTTATATACTTTACAAATAATCAAGTTATATACTTTACAAATAGTCAAGTTATATACTTTACAAATAGTCAAGTTATATACTTTACAAATAGTCAAGTTATATACTTTACAAATGGTCAAGTTATATAATTTACAAATAGTCAAGTTATATACTTTACAAATAGTCAAGTTATATAATTTACAAATAGTCAAGTTATATACTTTACAAATAGTCAAGTTATATACTTTACAAATAGTCAAGTTATATACTTTACAAATAATCAAGTTATATACTTTACAAATAGTCAAGTTATATACTTTACAAATAGTCAAGTTATATAATTTACAAATAATCAAGTTATATACTTTACAAATGGTCAAGTTATATACTTTACAAATAGTCAAGTTATATACTTTACAAATAGTCAAGTTATATACTTTACAAATAATCAAGTTATATACTTTACAAATAGTCAAGTTATATACTTTACAAATAGTCAAGTTATATACTTTACAAATAGTCAAGTTATATACTTTACAAATGGTCAAGTTATATAATTTACAAATAGTCAAGTTATATACTTTACAAATAGTCAAGTTATATAATTTACAAATAGTCAAGTTATATACTTTACAAATAGTCAAGTTATATACTTTACAAATAGTCAAGTTATATACTTTACAAATAATCAAGTTATATACTTTACAAATAGTCAAGTTATATACTTTACAAATAGTCAAGTTATATAATTTACAAATAATCAAGTTATATACTTTACAAATGGTCAAGTTATATACTTTACAAATAGTCAAGTTATATACTTTACAAATAGTCAAGTTATATACTTTACAAATAATCAAGTTATATACTTTACAAATGGTCAAGTTATATACTTTACAAATAGTCAAGTTATATACTTTACAAATGGTCAAGTTATATACTTTACAAATAGTCAAGTTATATACTTTACAAATAGTCAAGTTATATACTTTACAAATAGTCAAGTTATATAATTTACAAATAGTCAAGTTATATACTTTACAAATGGTCAAGTTATATACTTTACAAATAGTCAAGTTATATACTTTACAAATAGTCAAGTTATATACTTTACAAATAGTCAAGTTATATACTTTACAAATAGTCAAGTTATATACTTTACAAATAGTCAAGTTATATACTTTACAAATAGTCAAGTTATATACTTTACAAATAGTCAAGTTATATACTTTACAAATAGTCAAGTTATATACTTTACAAATAGTCAAGTTATATACTTTACAAATAGTCAAGTTATATACTTTACAAATAGTCAAGTTATATAATTTACAAATAGTCAAGTTATATACTTTACAAATGGTCAAGTTATATACTTTACAAATAGTCAAGTTATATACTTTACAAATAGTCAAGTTATATACTTTACAAATAGTCAAGTTATATACTTTACAAATAGTCAAGTTATATAATTTACAAATAGTCAAGTTATATACTTTACAAATGGTCAAGTTATATACTTTACAAATAGTCAAGTTATATACTTTACAAATAGTCAAGTTATATACTTTACAAATAGTCAAGTTATATACTTTACAAATAGTCAAGTTATATACTTTACAAATAGTCAAGTTATATACTTTACAAATAGTCAAGTTATATACTTTACAAATAGTCAAGTTATATACTTTACAAATAGTCAAGTTATATACTTTACAAATAGTCAAGTTATATACTTTACAAATGGTCAAGTTATATACTTTACAAATAGTCAAGTTATATACTTTACAAATAGTCAAGTTATATACTTTACAAATAGTCAAGTTATATACTTTACAAATAGTCAAGTTATATACTTTACAAATAGTCAAGTTATATACTTTACAAATAGTCAAGTTATATACTTTACAAATAGTCAAGTTATATACTTTACAAATAGTCAAGTTATATACTTTACAAATGGTCAAGTTATATACTTTACAAATAGTCAAGTTATATACTTTACAAATAGTCAAGTTATATACTTTACAAATAGTCAAGTTATATAATTTACAAATAGTCAAGTTATATACTTTACAAATGGTCAAGTTATATACTTTACAAATAGTCAAGTTATATACTTTACAAATAGTCAAGTTATATACTTTACAAATAGTCAAGTTATATACTTTACAAATGGTCAAGTTATATACTTTACAAATAATCAAGTTATATACTTTACAAATAGTCAAGTTATATACTTTACAAATGGTCAAGTTATATACTTTACAAATAGTCAAGTTATATACTTTACAAATGGTCAAGTTATATACTTTACAAATAGTCAAGTTATATACCTTACAAATAGTCAAGTTATATACATTACAAATAGTCAAGTTATATACTTTACAAATAGTCAAGTTATATACTTTACAAATGATCAAGTTATATACTTTACAAATAGTCAAGTTATATACTTTACAAATAGTCAAGTTATATACTTTACAAATAGTCAAGTTATATACTTTACAAATAGTCAAGTTATATACATTACAAATAGTCAAGTTATATACTTTACAAATAGTCAAGTTATATACATTACAAATAATCAAGTTATATACTTTACACATAGTCAAGTTATATACTTTACAAATAGTCAAGTTATATACTTTACAAATAGTCAAGTTATATACTTTACAAATAATCAAGTTATATACTTTACAAATAATCAAGTTATATACTTTACAAATAGTCAAGTTATATACTTTACAAATAGTCAAGTTATATACTTTACAAATAATCAAGTTATATACTTTACAAATAATCAAGTTATATACTTTACAAATAGTCAAGTTATATACTTTACAAATAGTCAAGTTATATACATTACAAATAATCAAGTTATATACTTTACAAATAGTCAAGTTATATACTTTACAAATAGTCAAGTTATATACTTTACAAATAATCAAGTTATATACTTTACACATAGTCAAGTTATATACTTTACAAATAATCAAGTTATATACTTTACAAATAGTCAAGTTATATACTTTACAAATAGTCAAGTTATATACATTACAAATAGTCAAGTTATATACTTTACAAATGGTCAAGTTATATACTTTACAAATAATCAAGTTATATACTTTACAAATAGTCAAGTTATATACTTTACAAATAATCAAGTTATATACTTTACAAATAATCAAGTTATATACTTTACAAATAGTCAAGTTATATACTTTACAAATAGTCAAGTTATATACATTACAAATAATCAAGTTATATACTTTACACATAGTCAAGTTATATACATTACAAATAGTCAAGTTATATACTTTACAAATAGTCAAGTTATATACTTTACAAATAGTCAAGTTATATACATTACAAATAATCAAGTTATATACTTTACACATAGTCAAGTTATATACATTACAAATAGTCAAGTTATATACTTTACAAATAGTCAAGTTATATACTTTACAAATAGTCAAGTTATATACTTTACAAATAATCAAGTTATATACTTTACAAATAGTCAAGTTATATACTTTACAAATAATCAAGTTATATACTTTACAAATAGTCAAGTTATATACTTTACAAATAGTCAAGTTATATACATTACAAATAGTCAAGTTATATACTTTACAAATGGTCAAGTTATATACTTTACAAATAATCAAGTTATATACTTTACAAATAGTCAAGTTATATACTTTACAAATAGTCAAGTTATATACTTTACAAATAGTCAAGTTATATACATTACAAATAGTCAAGTTATATACATTACAAATAGTCAAGTTATATACTTTACAAATAATCAAGTTATATACTTTACAAATAGTCAAGTTATATACTTTACAAATAGTCAAGTTATATACTTTACAAATAGTCAAGTTATATACTTTACAAATAGTCAAGTTATATACTTTACAAATAGTCAAGTTATATACTTTACAAATGGTCAAGTTATATACTTTACAAATAGTCAAGTTATATACTTTACACATAGTCAAGTTATATACATTACAAATAGTCAAGTTATATACTTTACAAATAATCAAGTTATATACTTTACAAATAATCAAGTTATATACTTTACAAATAGTCAAGTTATATACTTTACAAATAGTCAAGTTATATACTTTACAAATAGTCAAGTTATATACTTTACAAATAGTCAAGTTATATACTTTACAAATAGTCAAGTTATATACTTTACAAATAGTCAAGTTATATACTTTACAAATAGTCAAGTTATATACATTACAAATAATCAAGTTATATACTTTACAAATAGTCAAGTTATATACTTTACAAATAGTCAAGTTATATACTTTACAAATAGTCAAGTTATATACTTTACAAATAGTCAAGTTATATACTTTACAAATAGTCAAGTTATATACTTTACAAATAGTCAAGTTATATACTTTACAAATTGTCAAGTTATATACTTTACAAATAGTCAAGTTATATACTTTACAAATAGTCAAGTTATATACTTTACAAATAGTCAAGTTATATACTTTACAAATAGTCAAGTTATATACTTTACAAATAGTCAAGTTATATACTTTACAAATAATCAAGTTATATACTTTACAAATAGTCAAGTTATATACTTTACAAATAGTCAAGTTATATACTTTACAAATAGTCAAGTTATATACTTTACAAATAGTCAAGTTATATACTTTACAAATAGTCAAGTTATATACTTTACAAATAGTCAAGTTATATACTTTACAAATGGTCAAGTTATATACTTTACAAATAGTCAAGTTATATACATTACAAATAATCAAGTTATATACTTTACAAATAGTCAAGTTATATACTTTACAAATTGTCAAGTTATATACTTTACAAATAGTCAAGTTATATACATTACAAATAATCAAGTTATATACTTTACAAATAGTCAAGTTATATACTTTACAAATTGTCAAGTTATATACTTTACAAATAGTCAAGTTATATACTTTACAAATGGTCAAGTTATATACTTTACAAATAGTCAAGTTATATACTTTACAAATAGTCAAGTTATATACTTTACAAATAATCAAGTTATATACTTTACAAATAGTCAAGTTATATACATTACAAATAATCAAGTTATATACTTTACAAATAGTCAAGTTATATACTTTACAAATAATCAAGTTATATACTTTACAAATAGTCAAGTTATATACATTACAAATAATCAAGTTATATACTTTACAAATAATCAAGTTATATACTTTACAAATAGGTCAAGTTATATACTTTACAAATAGTCAAGTTATATACTTTACAAATAGTCAAGTTATATACTTTACAAATAGTCAAGTTATATACTTTACAAATAATCAAGTTATATACTTTACAAATAGTCAAGTTATATACTTTACAAATGGTCAAGTTATATACTTTACAAATAATCAAGTTATATACTTTACAAATAGTCAAGTTATATACTTTACAAATAGTCAAGTTATATACTTTACAAATAGTCAAGTTATATACTTTACAAATAGTCAAGTTATATACTTTACAAATAGTCAAGTTATATACTTTACAAATAGTCAAGTTATATACTTTACAAATAGTCAAGTTATATACTTTACAAATAGTCAAGTTATATACTTTACAAATAGTCAAGTTATATACTTTACAAATAGTCAAGTTATATACTTTACAAATAGTCAAGTTATATACTTTACAAATAGTCAAGTTATATACTTTACAAATAGTCAAGTTATATACTTTACAAATAGTCAAGTTATATACTTTACAAATGGTCAAGTTATATACTTTACAAATAGGTCAAGTTATATACTTTACAAATAGTCAAGTTATATACTTTACAAATGGTCAAGTTATATACTTTACAAATAGTCAAGTTATATACTTTACAAATAGTCAAGTTATATACTTTACAAATAGTCAAGTTATATACTTTACAAATAGTCAAGTTATATACTTTACAAATAGTCAAGTTATATACTTTACAAATAGTCAAGTTATATACTTTACAAATAGTCAAGTTATATACTTTACAAATAGTCAAGTTATATACTTTACAAATAGTCAAGTTATATACTTTACAAATAGTCAAGTTATATACATTACAAATAG